>JAUZND010002134.1:0-13053 GCA_034780555.1 Coelogynopora nodosa
TGTAACTATAGAAACTGAGCGATAACTATTGTAACTATAGAAACTGAGCGATAACTATTGTAACTATAGAAACTGAGCGATAACTATTGTAACTATAGAAACTGAGTGATAACTATTGTAAAACTGATTCACAATGTCAACATTAATTTTCTGAATAAACCTGAATTTCCTAATTTTTGAAGATACTGTATTCGGAGCAACATACAAATTGGTGAATTGTTTTTATTTTGTAACCAAAAGTGAATATTATAATAAAACAATGCGGTCCACTGCTATGTGTATTAAGCTTGATTCCTCTTCATTTAGTATATGATACAAAAGTATAATATTTAAAAGGTGTCAATAATTTAAACAAATTAAGTGACATACATACGTAGAAATTATGGAACGATTACTTTATTTAGGGAAAATAATCTGCTTCTTTGGTTTGTGACAACATCATGTGCGCTTACATCTTTTTCCATATGAACTGAATATGTGGTTTATGAATTCTGTAGTTATATAACTTTATGTATATTTTATTATGTTCATTTTAGTTAAAAATTCAATAAATATATGTTTATATTAATATTATTTGTAAATCAGTATTTATATGTTTTAAACACAACTATGCAACAAACATGAATATCTGTAACATTTGCACTACACGTATTCACAATATAATGATATGTATATGAACTGTGCGGAGGAGGGCGGAATGATATGTATATGAACTGTGCGGAGGAGGACGGAATGATATGTATATGAACTGTGCGGAGGAGGGCGGAATGATATGTATATGAACTGTGCGGAGGAGGGCGGAATGATATGTATATGAACTGTGCTGAGGAGGGCGGAATGATATGTATATGAACTGTGCGGAGGAGGGCGGAATTGAAAGTTTTTATTGTTGAACAATTTGTATTGTATATACTAAAGCAGAATACAAATCTATATTAATGTCAATCAAAGCCACTTATGTCATTTTAAAACCTAACTTCCTCAAACATTTCAAGGAGTGATAGATAGATTCCATTTTTAACAGATTACATTTAAAATACGAGTTGAAAATAATGTATCTATTTGTAATGAAATAAAATATTAATTCACACCATCTGTACTATTATTCATTTTCTAGTTACATACAATTTTATTTTGCGCATATGCAGCAACTGAAAAAGAAGCGACAATGTTGTTAAGTGAAAGAAGCTTGATTGATAATATTATTCGATTCTTATTACATGCTGTAAATGCAGAAAATAAAATGGCAGACGTCGGAGATCAGCTTTTAATGAGTTCAATTGAGCTGGCTAATGGTAATTATGAAATATTCATAATATTAAAATTTTGGCGAATCTGAAACAAGTTTATCCGTGCGAATGTTACAATATATTTTAACTGATTTCACGGCATAGCTTGAGTATATATTGTATTCATGAATAACTCGATTTCATGCTGCATAACTCGTGTGATACTATCCTGCATAATTAAATGTTAAACATGATTTTTCTACTTACATTGCGTGACTACTATATTCTAACCCACCTAACTTAATTTAATCCATAATAAATTAAACATGTTCATAAATAAATGAATATTATAATGCATGTATTAACATTTATATTCAGATGTCTACTGTATCCAACTAATATATTAATTTCATTTTGTGATTTTATTGTTATATTATAATATTAATCATTTGTAATACATTGTATAATGTCATCAACACCTATTTTCTAAATTAAAGGTATTGAACGTCTCGCAAAGAACGACACCAACAAACGTCAGCTTGTAGAACAAGGTGTGATTCCGGTCCTGAAGTTGATGACTGAATCTAAAATGGCGGAAGAGCGAGAAGTTGCTTTCCTCACAATTTGGACGCTTGCTTTTGAGGAGGAAAACAAGGAGGAAATGTGGAGTCAACTTAAATATGTACTTGAAAAGCCTTACATTCCTGATTCATGTAAGATAAAAGAGTTTCAATCTGAGAAAAAGTTTCAGGAAATGATTGTCAGAATGGAAAATGCACGAATGGGCGCTCTATTCGTTCTTCAACCAAAAGGTAAGCATGTTGTTTAATTTCATACACAATGTTTTGTCAATGTAGAATTAAAGATTACTGATGAAAGAAACGTATTTTTCGAAAGAGGTTTTACATTTAAATTAATGTATATTTTCACGCAAAAGATAATTTTAACCATTTAAATATAATACATACTCGTATATCCTTGTGAAATAGTGTCGCTAAATGTCGATGAGACTAATAATTTGTAAAATAAAAAAAGATTATTCAATACGATTCATTATTATATATTCGCTTATGCATTTAGACAATGTTTAAACATTCTATTAATATTCAAATTAATATTCCAATAACCTTCTAATCAATAATTTAGATCATGACGATAATGAATGTAAGTTGCATTCGAATATTTTGTTTTATTTTAAATAATTTTTTAAAGAATATTACTATGCAATTTGTTTATACATGATTGAAAAATATATATAATGCAAATATTGTACTTTGCATATATTTTTTATTAATGTATGTATGTATTTTTTGATAAAAACTACTAATTTCTTTAACATTCCCCATGGTGTAACATATGATTTTCGTCGATTACTTACTATGGTATTATTTGCAAAAATTATACACAAATGCTAGTTTATTAACATATAAAATCACGTGTTTTTTATAGTTTCTATTGCGTATAATTTAAAATGTTATCAAATTTAACATTCCGTGAAATACTATTTTATTAAAATGTAAATTAATAAACATAATAATGGAATCGATGTCTAAAATTCTACTGCTTATTTCGTATAATATCATATATATATACATATATACATATAAATATTGAATAAACTTATTAAATAAATGATTTGAACATATAAAGCCAAACTACCCTTTTTAATTCCGTCACCTAAATTGAGAAATTTGTTTACAATAAAAACAGTCATTGTTTTTAAAGTGCAATTGAATTATTTTTCTCTTACGAAATAAATATAGCTCAATTGATATTTTCAATTGTTTTAAATAATATGGTTATTGCCTACAAAGGATACTTTTTTAATCTGTAGGCTACATTTCACCTCGGGTATCAAGAAGTTACCGGTAGTCCCTCAAAAAATATTCAAACAATATCTATTATAACATAATTATCAGTACAATGATAGTGAAAGTTATTCATATATCTATATAATTTAATTAGCTGAATTTATAACCTAAACAATCTAATTTCATTTTTTGACGAAGTCCCTAGCCCTGAAGTATTACGAGGTAACTCTGTATCAGGCCAACGTGTTGCTGCGCGACTCCAACTAATGAATAGGTCTATTTCTGAAACAAACGGGAGCAGAAGAGATTTAACAACACATCAAATCATGATCAGCTATTCTCATAAAAACAAGGACATTGTTGATGAAATACATTCACGTCTCAAAGGAAAGGATTTTGAGGTGATATTTCTTTTATACATACATGTTAATTTAGACAGCATTAGGACGCTATGGAATAATATCACAAAAAACAAACTCATGTATAATAATACATAAAATAAATTGTCTTTTTGCTATATTATTTTAAATATTGTTGGTCCCGTTCGGAAATAATATTTGCCTAGCTGAGGAGTTGGTTCAGTAAGCATTGTCAATTAACTGCGAATTTATTGTGTTAATCTATTGTTTACGTACATTGAGTATGATAAACTGAGATAAACTGCATTGAGCAAGGCAATAGAATATTCGCAAATAGATAATTCATCGGTTTAAACATCACTAATGATGAAGTATCTGACAATGCGCCTGAATCGGTGAGATAACTTTTAATGAAGGGGATCAGTTCTGAAGAAGATTGCATTGTATGGTGACTTGCAATCTATTTAGCTTCTACATTTAAATCATTCCTTTAAGCTATACCTATTCTAACGAAAGAAGCAGAGTATTCTTTACTCAAGTATTCTTATGTAGCTGTTGATGAAATGTAAACTTTTTGTTGTTGGTAATAAAATGATAAATAAAATTAAACAATTTGTGTTATTCGCACCAGAACCAACAATGTTTGTTCACAATTTTAAATTTGTTATTCTGATTTCTAACTCTGTCAGAAATTCATTTGAAATATATATAAACAGATATACAATAATATGAAATAAACATTATACCGTGTCGATGATAACACGAGTTTTATATAATCGAATAAACTAATTATTATTAAATGACCGGATTACATCATATAACGCGACGCTTTGAAAATATAATATTACTTCTGAATCAATTTGAAACATTTATATACAGAACATAATTAGTTATAAATTTATATTAATTTACATTTGTAAGAGTACTGGAAATAGTTATTTCGTAATGTTAAATAAAAAATAATATTTCGTAATGTTTCAAACTTCAAATAAAGCATTGAAAGCGCCAATGAATTTTCGTTGAGTTAATAACGTCCTTATTATTTTGTCGACTTATTTTATGATAACATGATTTTGATTCATAGATTAACACTTCGAAATGTCGAATGTTATATATTTTTAATACATGTATTGTATTGAGTATGTTTATATGGATGTTTATATATAATGTATGTACATCTATGTAAATCTGTAAAATCTGGAAACGTATAAAATATGTCACATTTTTATAGATTGTCTGATGCATTATACATAATATGTCAAATTAACTGAAATATGATAGAGTACAATGTGCAAACTGCTTGCTATTTAATTTAATATAATAACCATATATATATATATATATATATATAGTTAACTATACAATATTAAATATAGAATACTTTATATATGTGTTTCATATTAGGTATGGATTAATAATACTGAAGACATGAATGAAGACCTAATGGATAAAATGGCGGAAGGAGTTCAAAATTCAACAATTATTTTAGTTTGTGTTTCGTCGGCATATACGATTAGTACACCTTGTCGCTCTGGTGGGTACCCTTTCTTCACATATTATAATATTGATGATGATATTGTCCCCATATCAGACTCTCCAGTCCCCATATTAGACCCTCCAGTCCCCATATCAAACTCTCCGGTCCCCATATCAAACTCTCCAGTCCCCATATCAAACTCTCCAGTCCCCATATCAAACTCTCCCGTCCCCATAGCAAACTCTCCAGTCCCCATATCAGACCCTCCAGTCCCCATATCAGACTCTCCAGTCCCCATATCAGACTCTCCAGTCCCCATATCAGACTCTCCAGTCCCAATATCAGACTCTCCAGTCTCCATATACGACTTCATAAAACCGAAAGTTGTCTATGCATATTTCCATAATACTTCCATTTAACAATAACGTTTAATTATAACTAACATGGCAGAACTAATATAATCGTCAAAAATATAACTCTCTTTAAACTATGTTTTTTGACCCAACTATCGTTTTTTGTCTATATACATATATGTTAACAATTGTTATATTTAGATAACTTGTTATTATAATAATCGCGAATCAAATATGTTGGTCAATTGGTCGAACAATATTTTGAAATATTTCGGCAAAAATTGTGTAACATTGAGGATTATTTTTAATTTACTACTCAATAAATAATGCTTTGATTTGAAAAAATCTGTTGAAAAATGCAAAACCTGTAGATATTTTCCCAAAATATTGACATAGTACATGTAAAACTCAAGTAGTCTCACAGATATCAAATTAACATGTGCCTTCCATGTATATGATTTTTATAAGTCACACATATCTGATTCAGATTTGGCCAACAATTAGTAACTATATTTATCTACTATTTGTGTGTTATGTCTAATGATCTCCCAGACCAACACAAAACATGTTGCCTTTCACTACTTCCGTTTTTGATGTATTAATGGTTAAATGTTATTAAATCATGACAGTATTTGGGTGCAAATTTGCATGCATCGTCACATTACAATAACATTTCTATTTGTAATGATAAAAACATAATCCACACGATATATGCGAAAACATCACTGAAGATTTGATTATACAACAATGCATGTTTGAGGTCCTAAAGTAACAGATTATTCAATTAATATACTTATATAATTACAATATATATTGTACACATCACAAATATCAAATACATTATTGTTTCAGCAAACTTGTTGACCTTTTAGACACCTCAACATCGCTGCTTAAAATGTAGTAAACAAGAATGCTAACATTTAATAAAGAAAGTTCATTAGTTTAAATAGTTCAATATAATGCGTTTTACACATTTTTTAAATACTGACATAAATGACCGATTTAATTACTATATGTGCTGGACATACTGTTTTATTTTATTTTTTAGAAGCACGTTATGCCAGTCAACTCAACAAAATCATAATTCCCGTTTTGGTGGAACCACATTACAGGGCTGATGGCTGGCTTGCAAATGTAATTGCTGGGAAACCGTATTTCGACTTATCTAACTCTGGTGAACATTCGTATGAAAATCAATTTGCCAAGCTTGTTAAAGAAATCCAAACAAATTGGATCATTGATCTAACACAGGAAATGGTAAGAGATGTATTATTGTTTTAGATGTGAATGTTGTGTTAAGCATAATGATAACATCCCGAAAGTACGATGGTTCGTGCCACATAACAAGTTCGCTATAATGAATGTATTATATTGAAATGTTTTTATTAAAATATAAATTACGATCAATCTATATAACACAATAATCTAACCAATAATAATCAATAAATTATTCAACAAATTTAAAAATTATAAAACAATGACGTTATTATGAATACTTTGTTATTATTATATAAAAATTACAATTACCTGTTATTATCGGTATTGTATGGCATATGTTATATATTATAAATTAGTTGTGTATATGTACATATATTAATTTGTTCATATTGCATAATTATGTATATCTTATTTAAAAAATAATTTACCGTTTTGTAATATTCCTGTTCGTTTATTACAATTAAATAAATAAATAAACAGTTTATAAAAATATAAAATAATATGTATCATTCATAAAATATTACCCAATTGACAATGTATTCCAAACAATTAAAAACATATCCTAAAAACATGCAAAAAACATATTCTATTAAATTATTTATATAGTTGTATCTGGTTATAACTATTGCAACGCTAGTAAATAATTAAAATAATCAATTACTAAAAATATATACAATACATATATTCAGTATATAATATATATATCATAAATATAACAACAAATAATGATAATAATAATAATATATACTTCCAATATGTTGAATATCTTATATATATATATATATATATTATATATATACAGTACATACATATATACATATCGAATGCGACCCAAAAATTTAGAATCCGCTCCATTTTATATATATATATATTAGTCGATTGGGCCCCAAAAGTATTGAATGGCTTTCGACATGTTGGGTCCAATTCTATATTTTTTGAGGCCATTCTATTCGACAAAATATGAACTTATTGAGGTTCATCCCTATGTCAGCTAGACTAGAAGGATAAATCAGACCGCCATGTCCCCTTCTTTGTTAATAATCCAAAATGTACAAAATCAAAATTGTTTATTTTTAAATATAATTGTTATATTCTGTGTTCTATTTAAATGGTGGCAGGCATGTACAATCTGTATAATCTAGTACAAAACTAGTGTTTGTAAAGAAATAATGCCATTTGAAAATAACAAACATATATAATATCTACTGTAGTTTATAAATTAATGACTACCTTGATTCTATTATAATTTGTATTTAGTATGGACTTGTACAACTTTTCATTCAATTATACAAATCTAAACAAATTGCTGTCCGGACTAAAGTTTGATTATTATACACTTCAAAACTCAATATGTCTTTATCCATCAACTGTTCAGAGAGTGTCACCCACAGCAGCCGTTACTGAGACATTTGATCACTCCGATGTGGTCACATATGCTTTGCTTCTTCTGCTAGTGATGTACCTGATAACAAGATAACGATTGGTTGATGGAAAACAAAACCAAAAAGTATGTTAAAACATGCAATACGAAATTTGTAAAAATACTCTTTTTTTGTATAGTTTAATATATTCATAAATAAACAATAACAAATGAAATGTATTTGTCCTTTATACATAGATAAATGGAAAGTATACCATATCCATTGCATAATAATATATAGTTGATGCAATCCGTGCTACATAGATATTTTAATTTCTCAATGAAAAGTATTAGGTGATAATATGTCATTAGAAATTATTATGCGATTGAATTGCTTCACAATGATGTGAATACCTAATTTTTGTTGGAATTAATTTTTGAAAAAAGTTATTTATTGCTTACATTCATTAATAAATATAAAAACATTCTGTTTCGTATCTGCTAATTGAGTATCCAAATTGTACAGTATATACAGGGTGCTCTAAAAGTAAATGAACCCAAAAAGTAAATGAACAAGCATGTACAGTGGTATAATTAACGTAGAGTATAGTAATCTAACTATTTACTACAATATGTATGTATTTGTTATTTCCTAGAAATGGACTATAACATTTCCAATGAAATATAGAATATCAACAATTAACTCAGTGTATAGAAGTATTATCCGTGCTTACGATGATGCCAATACTTTAATTAAATAGTAATTAAAGGGTTTTTGTTATTAGTGAGTATTAATTATTCGACAATAAACTGCAATAAACATGTTTCATATGTCCATAATACAACATGTGACACTCAACCTCCTGCTAAATCCACATGTGTCCAGTAAGTACTTTAACAGGCATTACAAATGAAACACATTGGTCTGGCAGGTAATTTCTTAGTCACAAATAACGATAATCGCTAGCTAACCTCATAATTCTTAACAATATGTAATTAATATGAGAAATATTAACATTCACCAATTGTGCTTCATAAGACCGAGCTCGACTGCATTATGTTTATGAAGTTCGGGATTGACTAGATGCCTTATTTAAAGGTCATCGGAATGGGCACCTTTGGAATGATAAACTCGTTCACAAGGCTTGACACTTGTTGATTTTCTTCCTTTGGTTGTGTTAAGTATGCAATATATTATCATAAGCCCAGAACATGCAGTTAATGACATTATGGGATGTTGTTTTTGCTTTTGTGATGGAATAAAATGGCTGTATTTACATATCAGTACTGATCTTTACAAAACGGATTAGCGTATAGCATTATTCGTAGCAAATATCAATGCACATACTTAACGCGTTTATTGAGACAGACATTTTAGATATGGATCATAGATGCTTCTCCCCGTGTACTATTGAGCTGATATTGAGAAACATGTGTTAACAACTTAACTTCATATCTGGTTTATGGAATAATAAGTGATTCAAAATTTCTAAAATGTTTCATGTTGTCTAAACATTTCTCAATCTAAGCACTTGTCAAATGTCAACAAATCGCACAATTGGAAATATTCGCTATTACGAAAATAAGGTAGCAACCCGCAAATGAACAAACAGGTTATATATAACATTAAGCAAGAATATTAGATTATTCAATCGTGTTCGGTGCAATATAAAACATAATGATTGTGTTTAGTCTATCATCTTATTATGAAAATTAATACATAAATTAGTGATGTTAGTATTGTAATTCAACAACATAGTGTGTATATTAATAATTAATTATTGTAATTATTGGTTAGTCAGTGTAACATAGATGCATTAAATCGTTTGTTTGATATATTTTAGCTTTTACTATGATATGTATAAAGTATGATCAGTGGTGTAAATACAAATGTATTATTGTTATCGGATTATCATATGGCTGTACATAAGCATTCACTTAACATTTCTGAAAGTATGGTAGTTATATATTCATAATGTGTACAAATATCTTCTAAATAATCATCATAATTGTCTTAAATTACAGATTACCGAAAAAAGCATTAGACGGACGGACACGCGTGTACCTCGAAAATGTTTCCAAAAAAGGGTTTCGTCGAAAAAAAAAAGAAGTTATTTGATGCTTGCGATATGTCTATTTTTTATATTTAATCGAAAGACCCTCAAAAGTTTCAGATATGTAAATATTGTATAACATACTAGAAGGGTATTTCATTTTTAAAACAATATCCAGGCTTCTTTGTTTTTCTGTGTTTTATATACTTTTATCATTTAACAATTTATTATTATTTTCAACTGGTATAATGTACACATTGTAATAGTAACTGCTACTACTACATTACAGAATGTATTTTCTGCAAAGACGTATACTATATATAATTTTAATTTGTTGACATTGTACATATTGTTAATTTCGTAACAAATATAAAAATTAAACAAACTATTGCATTAATTAAAATTAAAATAGTATGTTTAAATAATAATCGTCCAACATATTGTTGCCATATTTTATGTCGTTCATTTTTTTAATACTATGACATTTCTGATACGACTACTTATGAAGATCCAATTAAAATGTAATACTACTTAATTTGGTATACATATTGAATATCAAAATATAGATAAACTAAAAACAAAATATTTCAAAGCTGTGATTTTTACAAAATTTGTATAGTTTTATATTGTAACTGATTTAATCGTTAACGCCTATTTTAAAAATCCATAGTATACGTCATTACACCAAATTTTGTTTGATATTATCAACAGGTCAAAGTTTACATGTTTGGAAATTTATGAATAAGCCTTAAATAAATGTGTAAAGGTTATTGATATACTTCAGTATTACATCGTATGTTGTCCCTACACAGCGATGGTATATGTTAAAATGTGTGACGTTCAGAACATCGTTTTTTTTAAATTAGAGATATCAACTTAGAATCGTTACGTATCTTCAGACGATGATTTGTCAGTAACAGATGTAAGGCTAAAATATCTAAATTAAATTATATAATACATAATAAGTATAAAAATTTACATATGTACAATATGTATAGTCCTCTCCCATATGTAGGATCAAAACAAAATGTTAATTGAGAATAAATATATTAAAAATATATAACTTATATAACTTAGATATCTATAACTTCAAGTTTATTATAAACCGAAATAACTAGACATCGTACAGCAACAATAAAGCAAAAATGAGGCCTCGCTGCATTAATTTAATATATTCTTATCAGCTAGTATTAAATAAAGAACAATATAACATGTACTAATTAATATATAACAATAATTTATATTCCTTAAAAACTTTTGGCCGCCACTGTAATTGTTACATCAATAATATTTCTTATCAGTGTAAATCAATAAATGATTATAGGTATAGCATTACACATGTATTAAATTACCTACATATATATATGATGTAAACAAAATACATTCATGAATAAATATCAACAGTATTTGACATATTTTCATGCACAACACTTTATAGTTGGTTTATTATCTAGTCGATTTTACAGAAATAAAAATATTAAATTTGTGATAAAACATAAAAAATAGCATTCGTTTATTTTGTGATATATAACGAATTCGAACTATTGAAAGGAATAATTACAAATCGTTGCATTTAAATTGTAATGTCAAAATGATAATTATAAACATGAATGTTATAATATAATGCATTTATCATCAATGTAAAAATTGAATACAGTTATGTTATTTTATTGCGGTTATATAACACGATTATCCATACAACATGCCCATTGTAATAACTTATTGTACGTAAATTGTTAGAATAACAAAAAGCATCATGGAATAAACAGAAAATAAAGTTATTATTACATTTTAAGACGAAAAAATAATTTAAATCAACCTGAAAAAATGTATTATCGTAATAATATATTGAATGAAGGTGACGGAGCTGTACAAGTTATTTACGTAAGTATGGCAAATGACAGTGTGGTGTTCATGATAGAGTAGCCTGCCTACGCTATACATCAATAAATAATTGTATCACATTTATTAAATCGGCGCTTTTATTGTCAACTTTGCAAACTAGAATCACATTTTTTAAAAATGTTATCTGCCAAAGAACAGTTCTACAATTTTATTAAAACTATCAAACAGCTTTGTATATATCAAGAATATAGACAATATAAGACATTGGCATATGTACACATATCATTTTCACATATTATGTATTTTAGAGCTGCCCTAACTAGTAATTGAATAATTAATTACGATTTTTTCTGAAAACAATCAATTTACGTTTTTTTTAATGTTTAATCCGGCGAACCTCAAGAATCAGTTAATTTGTTAGCAATCAAGGACCAAATGTAAAGCACAGAACAAAATACAATGTGACCCACTTCTATGCTGATCAAGGTTGTTTCCTCAGCATGAGTATTTTTTATTGAAAACGAGACATGCTTTTTGACTTGTTAGATCACAAGTGTTAGATCACTAACATAAATATGTAAAGTTATACAATTCATACATTATTTATGTATCAGTAAATTTGGCACTACATATACAATATGTACAAGATAATGTAATACAATGTAATAGGACATTTTGAGTGACAATTTAATTGTAGATCGCATTGATATTTTAAACACATATTTAAGATCATTTTTCGCGGAGGAGTACGCGATATCATGTTTTTATAGCTGAAACATATGTTTTATTATACAACAATTTGTTTGCATATCGAAACGTAGTATTGAAGAAGTTGTTAGTGTAATATAAGTTTTGTAATGTTAGATTATTTTCAACATTATATATTTTACTTATTTTTAATTTCATTTATTATTTTTATTTTTTAATTAATAAAATTCATATTTCATAAATTATATTTCATTAATAAATACGCTTTTTAATCTTTAAATACATTATATTTGTAATAATATTTTATATATTATTTAATAATCATTTCCAAATGATTAATTAATATATCATTTAAAATCCGAATTTCATAAAAAGAGATTCTAGTCAACTGACTTTTTTCAAATACTTAACAAATTATGAAAAAATGTAGTGAAATAAATGATAACTGTACATTATCTGTGCAATAATTTTCAAACTTTCAGATAGTTGCACTTTTCTTTTGCATATATGCAGCAACTGAAAAAGAAGACACCTGTCGGTAATGATGGAACTATGTCTTCAGTTGAACTAGCTAACGGTAATAAGAAATTGTTCACACTATTTAACGTTTACAGCACCCTAAAATAGTTATTTTTTTCA
>JAUZND010002135.1:0-13053 GCA_034780555.1 Coelogynopora nodosa
AAAATTGTTTTTATAGGAGTAATTTTGATTATTTATACTCCGGGGAAAAAACGTTTTAGAGGTATAAATTATAAAAAATATATACTGCGGTCATCCTAGATACCTTAATATTAAAATTAACATCCTACTGAGAACAATTGGATAGGCGAAGAGATATATTTATATGGTAGTTGAATCTGGTAACGTTTTGAATACTTCTAATTTTGTTTTAAATTAAGAAGTTATATATGTATTGGTCGTAATTCAATTATATACCGTATCTTTATTCGATAGATAAGATGCAAATATATGGTTTTTTTGGTCATTTGGATTGAAAAGTATTTAAAAAACCCTATGTGTTAGACGGGAAGAATTCCGTCCCAAATTGTAGGAGGTACTTTCTATCAAAAATATGATTTTGTAATTTAAATGTTGATATATATTATTATTAATATAAAATATACATTATTACAAATTTTATAAATATATATTAAGAAAGTTATATTGCAAGTATCTTTCTTAATAAAAAAAATTAACTTAAATTAAAAAATCGTTAACTTTTTTAATATTGTGTGTTTGTGCAGATGATCAGAAGCGCGAAACCTTATAGTTCTAAGGAAACATCAAAAGACTTACTTTTCGAATCGCACTTTCTATATTTAGGTCTAATAACTTGCTGTTCTGGTGACATTTTATACTTTGTAATAAAAATATTTTTTTATACTATTATATTTAGTGGTAAAGGGTGATACAGCATATACAGAGAGGCTTTAAAAAAGTTTTATATCACGACGAAATATTGGCGCATGGTAAAATTTACTTATTTCTGACATTAGTGTTTGTTTTAAAATAGATTTTCAAACTAATCTAATTGTGGTGAATTATCTATTTAATTGTTATATAAAGTTATATTTAAAATTGTAATTATTTTCTATGGAGATAAGTAGAAATAGATGATTATTATTTTTTATGTTAACTGAAAAACGCTTTCAATAATTGTATTGAGTAGGCGCTAATTGCATTACAGATAGAACTGGCTACACAAAAAAACAAATAGCATCAAAACGTTGTATCCTATGTAATATTATGTTGTTCCCTCCTGTGACAGACTTCCTATCATCCCAATCCACCATATGAAAGCTCACGCCCTGACTGTTCGCCTCATACAAGAGTGAGAGTAGACTCCTTTTATTTTTTATATACTAACATTTGTCAATAAGAGTGTCATTTCCACTAGATTTGATTTTATTTTTAGCATTTTTATGTAACTTACATATTACTTAGTTGCAAATGTTGTCAACATTTATTTAATTTATGGTATAATTTCTTTGCACCACGTGAATTTGATAATATATATAAATTGCATGTAAAAACATTAAATTATGTACATCATTCAAAATCATATTGCTTTATTTTATATTTGGTATCCCAATATTTGTATATTATATTATTAGTGTAAATGTAATGTTCAGTGTTATTTTAACAAATAGAAGGAGAACTTATAGGGAAATTATCAAACTTGACATTCTGAAGATCCCTGTATTAAATCCATGTATTTTTATTGATTTAAACATTCAGTGTGATTATATTCAAATACTTTAATCATAAATTGCCACAACATAATGGTTCTGAAATTATACAGTCGTTACTGTATTATCTGTTTTTCGTTATGTACAGCGCATAAATCCGGGAATTTTTTTTGAAATATCTGAAATTGAAATATTATTATGCGCGGGAACCATGTTCTATATGTAAAATTAGACAACTATGTCCTTTACGTTCCAGGGTAAAGTTTCCCTACTTGAGTCTGCTAATAAGTGGAGGTCATTCAATACTAGCGCTAGTTGAAGATGTGAACAAATTCAAATTGATAGGTCAGGGACTTGACATTTCTCCAGGCGATTGTTTGGACAAGGTAGATATACATATCTAGTTGACTTATATTAGAGGCGCTTAGTAATAATATCAGTCTATATTTTTAGTTTTATACGTTTTCATTTTCTTTTAATTAGGGTGTCTCCAAATCACTAATTTCCGTAGTATATACGATTTTTTGTCATACACGAATATACTCAAATATTCACGACTTTTAATTAAATACATTAAATTTTTTAATACATCAATTTTTAGTTTTGTTTAAAGGAATTATGTATTACGGAGTGGGCGCAGATACACGAATTTCGATAATATACACGAACAATTATCTAATTTATTGTTAAAATGTTTCGAGCTTATTTTGTTACTTTATGAAGTAAGAAAATCGCACATTAATGACTATTTTTCTGTCGTCAGTTAATTCTTCTGTGACATAAGTTGATAGTTTACATTAGTATCTATTTACATTATAATGAATTACGTACGTAATTGCCATAATTACGTAGACTTTCTTTAACTCAATTTAAGTATTGTGTTGACAAATTTTGCGGCCACCCTATTTAATATAGTATCTTTCTAAATTATCTACTATACAAGCTTATATATTCAAATGTAGACTCACAATAGTTTATTATAAATGTTTAATAATTTATAACATATTTTGTAACTGGTTTGTTGTATATAATTTAATATAATAATATATAATATTAGTTAATAATATTAAATTGTTGTATTTTTTTCTTGCTTGTCTATTTGTTAGTTTTAATACAACATTCTTTTTGTTCAGTTGTTCCTGTCTTGTGTTTACTTTGGTTGTCGTGGGTGGTTGTTTTTGGATTAATTATCGTTGTCACTTTGATTTAGTTTGTCTCATGTGTTTTCTATTTATAGTTATTAGTTATGACATCTTCCCGCCCCCTACAGACGGCACGATGCCTCAAGTTGAGCAACCTTGGCGCCCCCTTCTCAGAGGTGAGCGGGGGACGGGCCATCGAGCTGCTGGCGGAGGCCCGGCAGGGTGATCCCCTTCGATTCCCCTTCCGGCAGCCACGGACCAAGCATCGAGACTGCAACTTCACGTTTTCCGGCCTACAGAGTGAGGCACGCACCTGTATCTTGCGTGAGGAGAGCATACATGGTGGGTGTAGGAGTGGGGTGTGTCTGTGACTGAGAGTAACTATTGATTCTTGACGTCAGATTAAACAACAGCTTGTTAGCATTAAATAGTTGTATCTGTTTTTATTATAAAAATATATTATTTCGTTGTATATATGGATTTTTCAGTTTTGATTTAACCGTACTCGATTAGTTTGTATTCGACGTTGACCAACTGACTATTCACACGTAACTTAGATTGCAGTCATTCCTTTATCATAGATTATTATCAATCAATCTAGAAAACCGTTTCGCTTCTTGAAGGCTCAGGGTTAGCGTAAAGCACTATTCTTTTCTTTGTAACCATATAAAAGAATTTCACTCCTGGTTCTTGAAATATTAAATAATTATTATTTATATTATAGTAAAAAAATACTTTCATTTAGTTAGGAGGAAGGCCTGCTCCGCCAGTGTTTTATATTTCACCAAAATACTTTTTTAATTAATCTCGCAACACCAGGCGCTTTTGGAAGCCCATTTAGAATAGGGGGGGTGTTAATTTGAGTGAACAGCAGTTACCTATTTTACGGTTTCTATATTTTGATGTCTATTTTCACGGCGATATTAAATAAATTTATTATTATATATAACTGTCTATTTAGTGTCAAATATGTGCTAATTATAAAGCATCTATTTTATATATTTATAAGTTGTATTATAATTATATATGCTGTATTTTTAGCCTATTTTTTATCCATAATTATCATAGTACTGTCAGTATGCCCCAAAATATTTTTTATCAAAACGTATATAAGAATGTAAGTGATCAATGAATCAGAATGTTTCAGCATTCTTAAATATTATTTGATAGACATAAATATAAAAATGAGCTCGTTTTGAGTATTGTATTACGCGAAGTTCTCTAGTACATGCTATGAAAATATATGCAGTTGAAAGTGTTTTAAGAATCAAGCAGGTAAAGCCTACTGAACATTTCAGAATGATAGCCATAGACGTAGATTTTGAATAGTGAATAATCAAACACCCGCCGATAGATCAATTTGATCATCCCTCCCCCCTTGGTACGTCCAGGGTTAATTTTCTCAATTGTTACCGGTATAGGTAATTGGTAATGTTAACAATGAGTTTTAGTGATCTGATAAATATAGATAAGTATTTTGTATACTTAATTTGATATCGTGGGATAAAAGTAACCCCACTTCACCTTCACCTGTTGCCGCCGAGTCGAGGCCGACTCTTGGCGACTCTCCAGCACAATTGTCTCCAATCAGAACGTTGTGTGGCAGTTTCGATTAAGCTGCGAAGGTTTAACCCCACTAGTGTACCCTATAAGGCTTTAATAAAGCACACCGTGTTTAACGTTTGATAAAGGATGCGCCTCCTCAGAACCAATACCATTACTCCCCCCCCACCGGTCGCGCTCTGCTCTGCACTACACTCAAGGTTGTCAAGGTGACCAGTTGATCCCCTCAGCGGCCGACCTCTGTGCCTCTTTGCAGTACGCGGTGACGCACAACCTGTGTCGCCGAGTGGAGCGGGCCTTCCGCTTCCTCGACTCTGCCGGACTGATGCCACAGCAGCAGGAGGTTGCTGACGACTCCCGCATCCTTGTGAGTTGCGGGTGGACTTCTGATGATTGCCGTCTTTGTGAAGGGCTCGTCGGAGATTGAGAAGTGTTTTGGGGCCTACTAAGTTAAATGACTGGTTTTGAAACATTAAAATGCCATCAATTGTTTGAGGCACTTATTTTTAAAAATAATGCTAATAACAGATTTTTCTTATTTTATAGTTTGTTATAGAATGATAAAACAATACATGTTAAGTTAGTAGGATAACTAGACACTTTTTTCAATGAATTCATGTTTAATTTTCCCAGACCAATCATTGTTAAATCTAGTTTCATTGTAATCTGTGTGAATTTAGAAATCGTTGAAATATTTCTCCAAAATGGATATTGCTGTACTCCAGCAGTGACCGGTCAAAGCAATATGTTATCAACAATTTTTAAACTTAGTGGTTATGAGTACTTTTATTGGCTGAATTTTGGCACAAATTTAGGCATTAAATTAAGAATTATCCTTTTTTTAATCATTGTAATTTAACACTTCGTACGTGGAGGGGGTATGGCAATTTTTTTCAAAGAAATTAAGTTTTTGATTTAACTATGTAATGTATGACCCTCATTATTTTACTCAGTGGCTAAAATACTTTTATAAAACTAAAAATTATAACAAATATTATTTCGAATATTTTACATACCCGAAAAAATGGTGTTTATACCCCCCTGGGTTTTCATACTTGCCAATGATATTAGGAGCTAAACTTACAACCGCCAACATTAATAGAAGAGAAAAAGTTTATCGTAAATTATAAACATATAACTTGAATAATTAAATTATTTATTAAAATAACTAACAATTTGAAATAATACTCAAATAGTATTCATACTACTTATAGCTTATTTATATAAGTAGTATAAGTATATACATGTACTAAACAAATATAAATCTTGTGATCTGGAATCAAATGTAAAAAGAAAGTTTTTTTACCAGGGTGGGGGGGTGGGGGTAAAATACTCCCTCCCCTCCACGTATCAAACCCTACAAAATATATCCACATACGAAGGGTTAATAATAATAGTATGCTTATATTTGATTCATATATGAACATCCGGACTATTTCATATATGAGTAGCCTAAATAAGTGTTCATTGTCAAACTTTATAATATTATTATGAACTACTTTAAATACTTATATGTATTATATAACAATATAATAAACAAATACTTTTGATTAGTATCAAAAATATAATTTAAAAAATATATATATTTTACTTTTCGTATAATTTACAAAAAAACGTAAACAGTCCTAAATAAGTTTTATTAAGTTTAGATAATATATATGTATATATATCTCATTATTTAAAACTATTTATAGGGAGTTTAAATGTCTATTAAAAACGGTGACAAGAACATGCACAGTCAACCAACGTAAAATATCTATCATAAGTTTGTGTAACTACATGTTTTATTTGATGCAATATATTGAGATGCTTTTAACATTTCATTAATTTTGAGTCAAATTTAAAGACGCGTTCTCCAATAAGGAAAAAGCGTCATATTAATTTTACCGTCGTGTGGGTTGAATTTTAATATAAGTTTGAATGGAACTGTTTCCTTTTCTCTCCATTTTTGTAAAAAGTACTTTAAAGTTAAATCAGTATCAGACATTTACTAAAAGGTAACAAAACAAATAGAGAGATATATAAATTAAATACTGTTATGCAAATTAAGTAAATACTGGGATAACATGTTATTCAGGAAGACGAGTACAGCTATGACGTTCAGAATAGACTAAAGGGTATGGTTACCAGCATACTTCTTGCTCCGAATATTAATTCTATATAAATAATCTATAATCCTTCGTGATTTTTCAAAAATGAATTACAATGAAATAGAGCTTTTTATGCAACTCGCATGTCAAACTGACCGAACACCCTTGACGTTGCATTCCCTTCATCTTCAGGTTGTTTCTGGAGGAGTCGCTTCCAACGCCTTCATTCGTCGTTGCCTGTCGATTGTCTGCAGCGGCTATGACTACCAGTTGATCTGCCCACCAGCTCGCTTGTGCATGGACAATGGCGTCATGATCGCTTGGTATTATTGTTAAGGCAGTCATATCGTCTCTTTTTCTAAGTGATAAACTGTTATTGTTCGTTTTATTTATTTCAGGAATGGACTCGAACTTTATCGCAGAGGATTGAATATTACTACCGACATTGATTCAGTCGATTTTTCCTTTAGGTAATTTATAAAATGGATCCCCCTATTATTAATGAACAATTTTAATTAGTATTCTAAATTGTTTCATGGCTATAACTTTCTGTTCATCAAATTTGAGTATTAAATTAGTTTTAAAATAGTTTTATAATAGTTTGCCAGATTTTATAGTATGACTATACTTTTAAATTCTGAACACTTATCTGGTCTATTGGTTTGTGGTAATTATAATAGCATCGAGGCGACAAGGTATAGTAAACTATTAAACAATAGTTTATAATACAAAAATTGGGTACGGCCTCCTGGGTAAATAGCAATAACAGCGGCAGTATGCATTTTGAAACATCCAAAGCTGTTGAGTGAAAGGACTTGTTGTCTATTCTTTGTCATGACTATTGCATTTGTTTGCCTTGACTGAGTGCAAAAACATGACTAACAGGTTTTTGGTTATTTCCTACAATGTTGAATATGTGTACAATATTATTGTTTGTATGTATTTTTTACATATTTTATAATTGTATTTTAATAATAGTAATAATAGCAGAATACTAATAATATAACTTTTTCAAAACAATTAAAAAATTAAAAAGAACCATATAAAATCGTTTAACAAAAGTTGAGTTTTGGAATGTAAAAAAGATGTCAATTTTGGGAAAATAATAATAATACAAAATAAAGGTTCTAGAAAGTATTTGTAACAACAAACATCCAATGAACCTGAATAACACAAAAATTCCAAGCGTTCCTTTTACAAAATGTGACAAGTCGACTAGCACATGATAAGATGGCAGTCATAATTCAGAACCGGAATGAGAAAAGCGACAGCCAATAGACAGGCCAAACAGTCAAGGATCCCAAAGTCAGTTTTTGTTATGATGCAAAAGCCTAGGACCCTCAGTGGCGTGTTTATGACGTCATACTTAACATATTGTTAACAGTAAATAAGTATGTAATATATGTATTACACCGATTTTATCGTGTATAACCTTCACACTTCCCATAGCAAACAAAATAACTATTTGATGGTAGGAGATCCTGTAAGCTTCACTTAAATTTTAGAAATGTTGCTCTCATTTTATATTCAATACATAATATTACCAATGATTAATAACAATTATCGGCGATGATTTATTATGATCTGACTTTTTTTAATCATAACATATGCTGAACGAAATTTTAATTCATTCTGCAAATGACTTTAAACGTTCATACACTTTTTGTGTAACGCAAGTGTAAAATGGATTCTGTAAATGTAAATGTAAAAAAAGATTCTGTATTCTAATGTTGTTACTAAAAACGGGTTTACACTTTTTTTCATTCACTATTTCAGATCTCCACTTGGCGAAGACCTTGCTAATGATGTTATCAATTGTGATATTAAACTTCCTCCTTTGAAACTTTTACAACAGCTGAAAAATAATACGCCGAATTCTGAATTGTTATAATAAATTTGTGCTTTTGTAGATAACTTTATATTCGTGTATTTTTGTATTTCCTATATCTTGTATCTATATCATTTACATTAATAAAAAATTTCGCATCTTTAGTGTTTTTACTTGTCCTTCATTGATTGTTAGAAAACATAGTTCTAAAGATTTCTGTTGATTTAGACAAATTAATATTTATAAATTGTGAATTCTGTTGAAAATGACAATTTTTTGTATGTATAAGTACATATTTTAGAAATAACAAATACATTTATATCTATTCCTTTTTAATTATTATAACTTGCGCCAGATTAAAAGCACAACAGCTAGTTAGATCAGTTTGTTGTGTGCATTAGAAATGGTGACATAAATTCGTATTACTTATATTTTTGTATAACCTTGAAATATATCCGGTTTAATACAATCGTAATGACATTTTATACTGCTTAGCATTGTGCAAAATAAATGTACATGGATTTAATAATTAACTAATGCACAGCAGTGCACAAAGTAAGAAATGACAGTGTTAATAAAAATATTACTCTCCTAAAGGAAAATAGAGTTAAAAATCTGGATTATGGTTATATATGATAATATAGATAGGAAAAATATTTAGAACGAAGCCATGACCACCAAGCAAGGTCAGTTAGTATAGATTTAGCTTTATCTGTAATTTAAGAAGTCTTCCACTGAATATTTAACATATCAGGCCATTTCAATTTGAAAAATGATATAAATCAGTCGATGTGGTTTAGTTTTTGACGTTTGCATATGTCCTAAGTTTACAGATTTTGGATGTATGATGAACGACATTGACAAACTTAAAATCGTAGCATTTATGTTAAAAATAAATTAGCGATAACATTTTAATTACTATAATCAAAATTTAGCGATACTGAGCCCTTTTATTATAATGTTTTATATCTGCATTCAATAAACAAATTAGAATATTTTTAAAAAAATATTTCAAACTCTTTAATATTAAATGTCTACTTTTAATCAATTTTTTATACTGTTAATCTGTACAATCGTTTCACTGTTATACAATAACTATATACATTTTAAAATAATAAAATGTCACAACAATATCGTCGTAACCTTAAGCCAAGAATTCATTCGCATTCTTTGAATTCTCTACAAAAACCTCGAGATCTATTTGATTCTGAAAGGGTAAAACTCTTATCAAGCACAAAATGTACTACGGAAAAAGCTACATAGTATTTGCAGAGTAAAATAGAAATGGCTCTTATCATGATCTCTTAAAATTAGTTGTCATCTAAATGCTAATTAAATATAATTAAAATATAAAATAGTTCCTATACAATTGGTTAAATTAGTATAGTAATAAAAATGTAAAAATATATAGATAGCTTTCTGTAAAATAGACTGCTTCTATAATATTATAAAATCGATCTCTGTAACTATCTATATTTAAAAGAACGATTTCATACTAAAAATGTTGGCCAATTTGTTAGCTAAGGATACTCTAATATTCTCTAAGGATACTGGACAGCATAAAATATTTGTTAACTGACAGTAGTAAAATAACATGACAAAAATCTATTTGCTTTAGGTTCACAATGTGCGCGTACCATTTCAAGCCTTCTCAAATATTATCCAATTAAATAAACCAGAAAATATTTAGAACTCAAACGTTGTGAATATACTACCGAGCTGATTATAGTACTGTAATCGGTAGCGTTTAAGAGTAATACAAATATTAAAAAGGAAGTTTGTTCGGTGAATTATGAAAGCTAATTTTAAAATATTTTAATCTGCAGATATAATGCATTCACAAATTTATTTAGAAATTCAAATTTTAGTTTTCAATTATTGAATGCTAATGTTATTAACTTCGTTGATTATAAAGTAATATCTTCTCAAAATTTCTCTTAACATTTTTTAACTTCTGGAAATGATAAATACACTTACAATTAAAAATATCGCTTAAAAAAAATATTACAATATTAATATCTTCAATGCGTGTACAATAATTATAATTGTATATATTAAAATCTGTATATCACTTAGATTAAATTAAATATAAAAATATATGTACCACATTATAATTGAAAACATTAAACAATATTTTAACTAATTTAAATTAAAAATAACAATGACCTTTTCATTTTTAAAAGTACGAGAAAGTTTTTAGATTATACCTCGGAAGCTTAGAATATCAAGGTAAAAAGATTATTTTGTGAAGTAAAAAATATATTGTTAATTGCACAACAAAAGTAAATGCATTAAAATGAAATTAATTATTTATTAGGAAAAAAAATATATTAACGTTTAAAACCACCATCTTTCGACTTCAGGTGACCAAACTACATTATACTACTAACTAATTTATATTCTTTTTGAGAGCCTAGTACAGCTGTTTCGATTAGTTACCATCATAGCTAGGCACACTAAAATTAAATAAAAATAAAGTGTTTTAAGAGAGCAGGGTGATCTACTTGTCCCGACTATTGAAATAAAATTTAATTTTAATATTCTTTGGATAAAAAAACAATAGTTTATAAACCGCAATCTTTCGATTTGAGGTTACCAAATTAAATTTATTGCTGAGTTTTACTAAATAACATATGCATATCTTAAATAATGTGGTTCAGAACTATTTTCAACATCTTTTTATTTATTGTAGTAAAAAGTAAGATATTTAAAAGTCGAGCCTGTAAGAGCAACAATATATATTTTTTCTTCTAATCTCGTTCACTTTTAGGCCACTATTTAGGATAATTGATACATACACCTTCGCGATGGAGTAATTAGTAACCCCCTTCTGTCTGATTTTGTCCGATTTGTTTTGCTCTCAATGGTGCCACATTTATAAATGTTTAAAAATAATTAAAAAAACACTATTTAGATACGACTTGTTCTATTTTTGAGAAATCGAATTGAATTTTTGAATATTTGGCAATTATGTAAAATATGTATTGCATTATATATTTCAATATAGACGATATTGCTATAATTAAAATTATACTAATTAAGTCCTCTATAATATATTAATGTAATCAAATTATTTTTAATCCAAAAAATTAAATACTACAGAACTAACTGTGTACTACATGTTTTAAATGGTACTTCCTAATCTTTTTCAAACATTATGCAAAGACAAAGTTTAAATACATTTATATATAGTTACTCCAAATAAATTAGATAAGAAATTTAATAGACAATTGGTTCAATGAGAATTACTTATTTTATTATAGCCTATGTCACAAGCGAAGCGGTCTGAACAACTTTCTCTTTACTGCGAATCTTTTAAGCATCCATAGACGCAGGGGACCGACGCCAGGGCACAGGTTTTCACCAGGCACTTGGCCATATCCCACTTGTCTTCCCCCTTGAAGCAGCCTGAGTTGAGCAGGCAGACTGCAGCTCCCAGACCGCACTTGGCCATGCAGCCCCAGTTGACCTTGTAGGAAATTTCGTTGTCCAAAGCATAGACCTCCTCTTCGGTGAGCGTGAAGTCGATCATTTGGGCAGACACTAGTTCGGTCACACACAGCGTTACAACAACGAGGGCCAAAATAATGTGACACTTCTGAAATTATCATGTCATTAGAGCTAGGTCAGTCATTCAGCTGAATTAAAACTTGGATTTTTTTGTAATATCTCGCATTCTGGCATTATTCTAAGTTTTAGTTCATTAGGATAAGTTACCGATATTTTAAAAATAATTTGTTATAATTGATTAGTACATATGATAGTTTTTATTTTGTTTAAATTACAGGTAATTCTGAAAATGTAAAATATTTCAACACAAAATGGTTGCCAAAATTCAGTCAAATATAATAATGTATACAATATGCTCTTTGATAAAGTCACTATAATCAGCGGGTCAATTTCTTCTATTAAACTTGAATAATTAAAAAGAATTTATAACAAATACCCGGGAAAGAAACCTTCAAATTTAATTGTTAATGTAACGAATTTTCTTAATAAAGATCGTGAAAAATTATTATATTCAATGGAGCAGTGTATCTGTATTTATAAGGATTATATTGTAAATATAAATATTTGGCGACATAAAATTTGTAATAAGTAATATCAAGTATATAATCTGTGCTTATAATATTTGAGTGTTAACATATGTAAATATTAAGCATATATAATAATGCAGAGTTACATTTATTTTGCATTGGCTTTTTACTCATTAATCACTTATAACAGATACATATATATAATATGTGCATCTATACAATTTCATATATTATGTATGCACCACTTATATACTATGAAATACTCGTTTTTATGTTAATGTTTTACATTTTGAATTTAGTTTAAACAATTTCAATATAATATATGCTTACCATATTCAATTAGTGATTTACGATTGTAACACTAAATTCAAGATTACTATTGACTGAGAATTATTTGATTGTACATTTTATATACTAGATTAGGCAAGTTAAGTGTCCGTCCATGGGAAACTGGCATAAGAAATAAAACATAAGACAGTAGTCTTGAATAGGCGTTGATATAGTTTTTGGCCAAATTTAGTTATAGCGTGACCTCTACATAGTACAGTTTTAATAAATTAATGTTCTTTGTTGGAAAAGACATATGTTGAAATATGTTATTATACTTTGGTATAACAGTATATCTCATAAAAGTATGAAATAAATTTTAAAATTGTAATAATACAAGTAGTAGGGGAGGAGTGCTTCTAGGCCACCCCCAATTTTTTTTGCCCCTCCACAATTTTTTTACCCGCTCCCCAGAAACGTTAAATTATTTAGAATTTTCACGCTAAAAATTTAAGAATTTTTTTTCAGCCAATCAAAATCAAGTATTTGTTTTTTGGTTACTATGGCTTCTTATTGGCCGATTTAAACAAGGTCAAGGTCGTTTCCGATTAATTCAAG
>JAUZND010002136.1:0-13053 GCA_034780555.1 Coelogynopora nodosa
AACTTGTTATAGCTTACTATGAAACTCGGTATAGCTTACTATGAAACTTGTTATAACTTTCTATGAAACTTGTTATAGCTTACTATGAAACTTGTTATAACTTACTAAGAAACTTGTTTTAGCTTACTATAAAACTTGTTATAGCTTACTATGAAACTTGTTATAACTTACTAAGAAACTTGTTATAGCTTACTATGAAACTTGTTATAACTTACTAAGAAACTTGTTATAGCTTACTATAAAACTTGTTATAGCTTATTATGAAACTTGTTATAACTTACTAAGAAACTTGTTATATTTTACTATGAAACTTGTTATAGCTTACTATGAAACTCGGTATAGCTTACTATGAAACTTGTTATAACTTTCTATGAAACTTGTTATAACTTACTATGAAACTTGTTATAACTTACAAAGAAATTTGTTATAGTTTACTAAGAAACTTGTTATAGCTTAGTATGAAACATGTTATAACTTTCTATGAAACTTGTTATAGCTTACTAAGAAACCTGTTATAGTTTACTATGAAACTTGTTATAGCTTACTATGAAACTTGTTATAACTTTCTATGAAACTTGTTATAACTTTCTATGAAACTCTTCAATTATAATGACTTAGCTATTTAATAGTTGTAATTGTTTAAAACATATTATACATTGGTCACACATAAATGTATTAGCTTTACACAGGCTGGTGAATAATTTATTTATTACTTTAGATGTAATCTGATTATTCTTGTATTGGTTGACTGAATTAGGTTACCAATGCGACACATAAATATTGTCTTCTTCACTTTCCTTAGGTTAAGTATTTATGACAGATAAAGCCATAGGAGAAGAAGATATAACGTATATTAGTGAGAGGAAAGGAGATGAGAAAGAACACACAGTTACTATATTTGCCTTTTCGTTACAATTGAATTCTATGTTGTAAAATTCCTGTAAAAGGGGTTTTTACAAGGACACTAAGAAAAGAAGAATACAGAAGCTGCGTGATAATTGGCATAATTTAAACAAACAGTTTTAAGCAGTTTCCAAGAAGCTTACTTAAGAGTAGTATATAAGATATTTCTTATATTTTTGAAACTCTATATTGAATTGTATGTTTTCTTGTAATGCAGGAATTGAAAGATTCTACGAAGATATCGAAATGATGATTGGGAGGAAGCCGTGTCAATGGTGGTCGATATGCTGGCGGTTTATCACACCTTTCGTAATCATGGTGAGTATACTGTGGATTTCAAGTTGGCTTTAATTAAATATGTTTATGTGTAAGACAACTTAGTTACCATATATAGGTTATTTAATAAAAAAAAACTTTTTTAAGGAATAAATAGGAAAACGACATAACGATATAACGATATAGCATACGGATATATTATATTGATATAGATATAAACATTGATTCAGTAGCCAATCAAATCACCCCCTTTTTTTACGATCACCCTGTATTAACTGTCAGATTTCAAATAGTTAAGATTAATCGATCGATTTAAAATTTATATCTGCTGTTTAGAATATCATTTGCTGGATGGAAGAAGAAACAAATTTGTAGCATATCAATTATTTTGTGAAGATTATATTACTCTTAATAACTTTTCTGGTGTAAAAATTCATGAATTACTGGAGACTGCTGAAAGGGAAAATTTCCTATCACAAGGACGAATTCAACAAATAGGTAAGGAATGTAAAGAAGTAAGTAATCGCCTAGACAGAAAGAGTGGTTCTGGAAGGCCGCGAACAGTAAAAACAGAAGCAAATAGTGAAACTATCCAGCAAATGATAAATGATACTTCTGGTATAAGTTGTAAAATGATTGCCGATGCTTTGGTCATGTCAACGAGGACTGTATGGGACGTTATAACCGAAGATTTGGGAATATAGGCTATATTTGTTCAATAAATTCCTTTAAAATATTTTTTTTGTAAATGACCTATATATGTATAGGCCTATAGCATATATTGAAAACTAAACAACAAGTAACTGTATGTAAGGGCTGACGTTATAACTGCTTTCAGGAACATTTTCGATTGTGTTGTATTTTTTTTAATATTATACGATCCAAACACACATCTTTTACAAATTTTGAAATAAATTTAAATCGGCAGACAATTAAAAGCTACCGTTGTCTGGCTTAAACCGTGAATGACACAAATATGTAACTGAAATAAAGCAACAAAAAAGAGCTCAAATGATATTACCGTTGTGTCAAAATTAAGGTACTTATTAAATATACAAATAATTGTAGTAGGGCGAAATTATTTATTCACCATTTTATTGAAGGCATTAACTAACTACTAGTCATGGTATATAACTATAATTGCCTGTGTTTGAAATGAGCATGAGATGACTCCGTTTTGGAATGAATTTAGGTCACAGCCGAATTTGTACTCAAGATACACTCGCTCAGTTACTGACTATAATATGAAATTCGAAATCGAATAATACGAGAAGACTTGAGCAAATATGAGCAAATTCGAGCCAATACGAGCAAATTCGAGAAAATACGAGCAAATTCTCAAGAACCCGATTTCTTTGAACTGATACATAATGATACAAGCACATCTAAAATAATGCATGCTCAGACAGCCTTTAACGAACGATAAAAATATAGAAATTATGTGCTATAGGAATATTTATAATTCATTTTATTTACTTAAAAAAACTAATTTGTCAAGACTATTAAATGTGACAAAATTAATAGATTTAAAAAAAAAAATTTGGTTAGCTTTTTAGTTTGCTTTTTATATTTGAAATATAATAAGTGTTTAAAATTATAATCTCACACTGTTTGTGTTATATATAAAAATATATATATATATACAACTGGTGGACCGATTCCTAAACTAAATAGTACCTAACATTTATTTTTTACTTTCTCCCACAGTTCATCCTGATATTCTCGCTCTCCCAGCACAAATCTGTGACGTACAATGGCTATATATACCCAGACTGGGCCATCGGTATTGGTTGGTGCTTTGCATCCCTGTCCATTCTACCGTTATTAATCAATGCTGCTATCCAAATTGCGTTCACACCTGGCTCGTTTTCTGAGGTGAAATCCAATATACTATTTCTTCGTCCTTTTAAAAACTTGTAGGCTACTCTTGCCAAAAAATATTCAAAAAGTGATTTAAGTTTGGTCTGCTGCATACATTGGTCTCACTGATAATTTAAGAATATCTCTACTATTAAGGCTGAAAAGGCATCATATACCAATTTGAATAATATTGATTAAACGACTATATAGAATGCTACCGCACACATCCTCTATAATAACAAGACAATTTAGAATTACGCAAGATGTTATATGACACCAACATATGGGTACCAAATTCTTTTAATTTAAAAATTATGGAAATTTCACGCATGTTCCATCTGAATGCCACTTTTTAGAACCAATAATCTATTTAATTAAAATATGTTGAAGGATAGTCTATTTTTAACAGAAAATTTTTAACATTTTGAGTCACTAAGACTATGTCTTAAAATTAATTGTATCACACATTATGTATGACATAAAATCTTAAATAGGAAAAAACGGAAAATTGCACAATTATTTTTGTCTCATAATGTGAAAATACTGACAGTTCCATATTGATTAATTACCGTAAGCTTTGCAACATATGTCTCCCTCTCTCTTTCTCGTCGGCAGCGTATCCGTGAACTGCTCCAGCCCACGCCCGAGTGGGGCCCACTTGTGGAGACCTACCGGGAGCAGTACCTCGCCTCCCTGACCGGGGCCCGCAAGGAGCGCGCCCTCCATCTCAGGCCCGACCCCCGACTCTCTGTGACCAACCTCACCTCTGTCTCGTCTGGCGGACAGAAGACGAAGAATGGGACGACAGCTGGCAGCCAGCCTGGCCCTACGGGGTCGCAAACCTGTATCGCTAGCAAGATAACTCTGGCATCGGCAAAGATTTAATTGATCTGCGAGCCGTCCGGGGATAATATACATACAACTACCTATACGAAATATGCTTATCATTTCATTTGTGTTAACATTACCTATATATATATATGTACCATTTATGATGATGACAGTTTATTTTATCTGTTTTTTTCTATATGTTTTAGATAATATGCATTCAACAATAGGTATTTTCAAAGTATACATTAAAAAAGTTGGATTAACCAATTATAAGAAGAATTTCGCCTAATTACAAAAAAATGTATCACTGGAAATTTTGGAATCTGTATAAGTTGCAGTCCTATTATCTATATATTTAATCGGACTTAGCAACAAATTTGTTTTAATTACTCGGTTTCTCCCAGCTCAGTCAGGTGAATCATCGACTTACAATAATTATACGTTAGAAGTCTTCTGCTTTGCATCTTAATTCTAATCAAATGCTAATTATAGTCGCCAGTTTAAAAAATAGTATACTTCATATAATATGTTTAAACAACGAGAAAATCCCTACCAGTAATATCTTACTCAGTCTCTTATAGGTCTAAGGGCCTATATGCCCACAAAGCGCGACGCGAAGTGACGTGATGAAAAAAATTGATCACATACATTTTAAATTAACCGTTTTACACTGACCGCGACGAGACGCGACGAAACTGAAGTTGACATCATTCAATTTCTTCGGCGCTACGAGCGACAAAATAAATACATATTTCAAAAAAGCAAATAGGCTGTGAATTATGTAGAACATCCAAATATGACACGGCACGTCGTGCTTATAGTGAGAACTGCAATGAATTCTTGGCCGCACGACGCTCCGTCACTAAGCGCTGGGTGGGTATAGACTTTCTCGTTACATTTCTATCATATCATATAATTCCCTTAATATGAAATAATTAAATATCCTTGGTTAACCCAAACTCTCAAATGATCTAATCTATGACACCTAGGCCTATATAATATGCTGTGCTATAATCTAAAATGCTTTCACAAATTGTGAATTTCAGACAACAGAAATTATTATTTTATTGATATGATTAAAAACCAAAATTTATTCATAATATCCAAAGTTAAAATTTAATGTTTGATTTTTGTTTTATTTTTGATAATTAGGATTTAAAGCATATCAACTTAATTAAAAACAGGTCCAAAATGAGTTCCAATAAAACAGTCCCTTAAAATTATTAACCGATGAACTAATATAAAATATAAAATATAGCAGGAAAACTTTTTCTTTTAATCAAAAAATGTCTTTGCCTCTTGAGTTCACTTATTTTTTTACTTTAATTATAACATAATTTTGTGAGAGAATTTTCAGCATTTATGATAATTATTAACTCAAATACTATCATGATTCACTTCCCTATATTGAGTAAATAACATACAATGCACATCTTTCAGGGAAATGTTATCATCTAATTATGATAGTTATATATTAGCTAGATGTTATTATTGTTTTTTTATTGTGATTTTACCTTTTATGTATTTAACTCGATTCAGTACCACATTCGGTACCACATTTCATGCAAGATGAATTGATTTACTGAACAACTTTTGTGTTCTAATTTCAACCGAAGTAACTTGCATATTTATAATATGACATTCTTATTCTGAGAATTATGAGTAATATTTTTTTACCGTCCAGTTTATCGCAGTAATTTTGACTTTGCCATTTCATGTGTACTTGATATTTACGTTGTAGTATATTGCATTTAGACATTTTACAGATATACTGTTCGTGTTTTACCTCTTGATCCATTCACGGTACCTAAATGTATGAAATTTAGTGGATAATAAATATATGCACGACCGAAAACAAATGAAATGGTCCTCCACTATTGTTTTCTATTTGATTTCACAATCGATTTGTGTATTTTACGATAATTTGTGTGGTCCTTTTTCACGGTAATTAGATGGAAACCGAAAATTGACAAGTCGACGACACGATTGTTTTGCTTATATGTTCATTGCAAAACGACTGCATAAGCCGCTATACATGCGATCGAATACAATACTTTTAATTTTGAACTTTACTTAATGTAAATCAAAGTGGTCGTTTCTTGCTGTTGTTAATTCGTTTTGTCAGTTGAACACTTTCAGTGAATCTAGATTGAACCCATTCAACAGGATCATATAAAGTATATATTTTATTTACGTCTCACATCAAGTATACGCTATTGTTTGATAGTGAATTCTAGTCATATTTTGTTGTACATCATATATATGTGTATTTTTTAATTTTCAGTATGTTAATAAATTTGTTTTTGTTTTCAAGTGTGTTCGCCTTTTTCTATATGTAACCTATAATATTTGAATTGGACATTATCTAACATTTGCTGTCATTTTAATAAGTGTAATAAGCATGTAATATATTTAAATAAGTGTAATAAGTTCTCTAATTGTGATATCTTAAGGTGAATGCATCTATGTCATTAAGCAACTATCTCCAAATTTATCCTAGAGGCTAACATATATATTTCAATACAAATATAAATGTATTAATTAGGAGAAAAGTGTTTTTTACGGTATCAAATAAGTCATTATTTATATAGGTATATATAACGTTTATAAATATTTTATTATTTTAATTTTAAGATAATTATGGTGAGTCAAACAATATGTAGCCCTGAAAACTTCCGATTTTGCGATTCTCAATTTAAATGTTACCGCAATTTTTATATTTTAGAGAAAATTGTTATGTAACAACTGCCAAATGTCAAGTACTAAAAGTTGTCCCTGCATTTAACTACTACATTTTATCGTGCATTAAAAGTGTGTCAATAAAGACAAATTATCATATGCCGAAATTATAATTAATTAAATAGATCTAAAAGATATACATAGCTATTAATAAATATTTAAAAATAACAATACATTAATGAAAATAATAATACATTAATGAAAATAATAATACATTAATGAAAATAATAATACATTAATAAATAAAAAATACATTATTAAATATTATATAATACATTAATAAATCAAAAATACATTAATAAAAATAATAATACATTAATAAAAATAATAATACATTAATAAATATATGATACCAATAATAAATAAGTATATAATATATGATTATCATTATCATTATCATTATGCTGCATACCCAAATACATTTTTGTATAAATTAATTTTGAATTAGAAGAAAGGTCATGATAGTGATATTTTTGGTTTACAAAAAAATATTTTATCCGACGACTTATACAATATATACATTGTACTAAAGAGAATTAATTAAATTAATGAAATTTGAATGAAAACGATTAATAACTTTGAAGTATTATACTTGAATCAATTACTAATTACAAAAGATAAATAAATATATGTATACATCCTGTAATAAAATTACAACGGAATTTCGAAAATATTTAAATATCGTTGTCTTTGAACATTCTAGTATATTTTAAGGTTATTAATCTTTTCATTTTTATTTCGCTATGCACAACACCATTTTATAAGATACTAGTATAGATTACTCGTCACTTATTTACTGATGAAACTTTTATGGGACTTTTATGGAACTGTTTAGTACTTGCATGATATTCTATAAGGTTTCAAGTTTTACAAACGTTCCTCAAAAAGTTACTTAACTTTCTAATTTATACGCAAAATATTACTTTAATAGTTGCCGAGTAATTATCAAATTGTTATACAATATATTTCATAAATTAAGTTCAATCATATAAGAGTATTAGATTAAGTTAGTTAACAGAACTAAATATTCCAAGTTTTCGAGGTAATTTTTTCAGCTATGAAAACTGTCATTTATATAAATATTTGACAAATTGTTTAAAAGTTTTTCAATATAGATAGAATTTGTCAAACTAAAGGTAAACAAATAAAATTGTAACAGTTTAGTGTATTATATTATAGTAATTTAAAAATATTTATAACTAACGAAATAAAATTATAACATATAAAATTATTATAAAATAATTATGTTTTTAACAAAACTAAGATTGTTGCTCATTAAATATTTTTTCAATAAATTAGTTGGCTCCACTTCTATCTTGATATTCTAAACCCTTGAGGTCTTTAAATAACAAATTTAAACTTACAAAATCGGAAAAATCGAATGTTACATAAAGATTTGCAACAAAAAAATATTATTCTTTTATTTTAGTTATATTTATTGTATCATCATGTTTTATTTTTTTATGGACATTATTTAATTAATTGTAATCTGCGTTGCATGACAAATTAGAAATAGTTTTTTAAAGTTTACCATTGGAGTACAACTTACTCCTTCTTATATATAAAGTAAAAAGCAGTGTAATATGTAATATATTTTCACTCACTGATTTCATTGGATATGCGTAGATGGCAAATTATTTTTATTTTATAGTTTTTCTTTTAACTTATAGAAAGAAAAACACATCTAATTACATAAAAATTTGAGGAAATTTTGGCTCAGATTTCGAAAAGATACATTTTATAGAAAGAATAGTTATTTACAGAACTTCTATGTCTGAGGAGTCCATTGGGCCACTGGGTCCATTGATCCATTGGGTATATTGAATTGATATTTTTATTTTCAATTTTTACTTACAGTAAGATTGAATAATCCTTCCTTTTGTATATTTTCAACTATATTAAACAATTAATAATCGATTTTTGATGTGAATTTTTCATTGTTTAGACCATGTTGGATAAGTAGACTCTACTTACATTTGAGAACCCAGACTGGGTTTTAAATTAGGTTAAGTCAAAAAGATACTGCTGACTAGTTTTATATATATTTATGTTCATGAGGCTTATAGTAAGCATTTTAGCCAAAAAATCAACAAATCAGTATCTAGTGTTTTCTTCTCTTATTCAAAATGGCTGCCAACAGAATATAAATAAATAAAAATAACTGAAAAACAAAGCATTTTGAGCCCATTAAATATACCCAAAATTAATAAAATTAAAAAATTCATAAAATTCATAACAATAAAATATTTAAGACTACTCACCAATATATAGTAATTATAAAATAAAATAATAAATAAATACACCGAATTTATATGTCACATGCGAGAGAAACAGATCTGAAAGAATCCCAACTTTTACAAGAGAAGACTATATAAGGCCTAATGCCACCAATCAAATATACAGTTGACTACCAGTTGGTACCAGGTCAACCTCCCACTGTTGTTATTACTCCTGAACCGTCCGACTCGAAGTCTAAAGAACTGCCCTTATTGACCTCTCTGATGATTTGTTCAGAATGCAAGTGGACATGAGCCTAACAAACATTCAGACTTTGGGCCTTGCTACGTACATCAGATCAGCAACAGTTATCAGTAAAAGTATCGAACAGGATGCAAACGGAAAGTTAACTGAGAAAAACTATTCTATTTGGATAGTAATTTTAATAACTGAAGTAACTCATGCCATCTCTTCCTCTCAAGGTTCAATCTTCATAGATGTCTCTATCCTTTTACTTGCTTTAAATATGTCCTTGTTTGAAAGCCTCTTTAGAGGGTTGTATCAGTGGCGGATTAAGGAGAGGGGGCAAGGGACCCTACAGTATCACTATAATCAGTTGTCTAATAAACATTTATTTGTAAAACTTGTAAATTACTAAATTAATAAATAGTACTGGTTAATATTATATTCATATTGTTATTTAATAGTAAACTATTAGACTAATAAAATTAAATTATAAAACATTTAAAGTTACTAAATGAGTGAAAACGTTCCTTTCTATAAAACATAGTTAAGCTGTAGTAAGCCTAATATTTATTTCATGATTATTATTTAATTCTTCATTTTTTATGTTATTTACTAGGCAATTGTTATTAAGTTGGGATACAGAAATAATTAGTTATTGTATTTTTGTGATAATATAAATAAATTTATAACAGAATGTTCATTGGACAACTATCGGATCCCCGAAAGTCTAGAACATTATTTTTTATTTATAAATTATATTTTTAATTAATCGTTATAATATCAATAAAGCTAATGAAAGTAAACAGAGTTTAATATTTTATTAAATGAGTTAAATAAATGCTAAGAAAACTTTTTTTAAACATTGAAAGCGTTAAATGTTTCGTTTGTTTTCAATTAATAATGGAATTTACATGTTATATCAACAGTTCCGATGAATTACACTCGCAACTTTTCCAGTCAAACTATGAGACTAACCCTTCCAATCATTTATAAATGCCAAGCATGTCATTTTCACTTATGCCGCTTATATCCGGAAACTTTGCGATATAAGGAGTAATCAACCTAATCGATATTTATCAACATTAAGTCAGACACAGTTCATGGAACGTTGTCCATAATGTATTACTTGTAACTACACACACTATATTGCAACATTGTGTATACATCATATAAATAGGAGTGGATTATAATTTCTTTAAATGTGGTGAGTTTTTGTATGCCGGGATCATTAATGTAGGCCTACATTCCTACAATAATATAATAAAGAAAAATATAAGAAAAAAAGAAAAAGCACCAAGTTACATAAATATGAAAGATGACAAAATCATAGACGCAGTAATATATAAACCTGACCAAACATAATAATTTCTTCAATAAAATATATATAATGTATAAATTTAAATTATATATACCTATTCATATACTTGTATATATGGATATCTATCAATTATATAGTGAATAGGCACACCAAAATGTGTTATTCTTGCCTTCATCACTCATGCCATAAATTATAGGTTATGGTAGAAATGAATAATGAATCAAAGTCGTTGAGCCGTAATAAAAATAACAAGCAATGACTTTTTTTTATCGATTACATATTAAGAGGTGGGGGGGGGAGAGGTAGAGTAAGTAGCAGTTGTATTCAAGGCATATAAATAAGCTACAATGCAATGCAGCCATAATGCTTACTTCAACTGCCTGCTGCACATTGGCTAAGTGTCATATGCCTGGTGTTATCTATAGCTGAACTCAAAGTGAGTTCAATTCACGGTGAACTTATTCAGACATTTATATGATATAGCTTCCGGCACAGTTTATATGATATCAGTCAAAGCAACCTAATGCTCCTATTTTTTCGTTCCTATTGATTTTTTATGAACAAAATCAATCGGGTATGCTCTCCCCATGACTCATATTCTTTCTCGGATTTGAGAGTATAGATCGTGGTTGTATACTATGTGTAAACTGTTGTTCTGAGCTATCATTCTTACTCGGTAAGTTTTAGTCCTATGTTTTTTATTTTAAAATATATATTCATAAGTGTGCAATGGTGTGTGTTTGGTTTTCGTGTAGCATTTTTTATAGACAATATTAACTTAGTGACTTTTAATGTTCTATACAATCATTAACAAACAATGTTGTCTTTATTTTGTGATTTATATTTAAACGATAAGTGCGGCTTGTGGCCTGATAGGATACATGGGACATTGTGGCCTCATGAGATTCTGCATGGGACATATTACAAAACATATCTAATACAAATTATAATAAAATATAAGGTATTTTTCGGTAACCATTTTGAAATATTTGAAGTAATTTATTGTTCTTATAGCTTTCAGCAATAAACTTCGACATGGAATTAAAAAATGTTTTTTATTATATCATAGGAAGGCCTTTAATATAATGACAAGTTCTAGATATTAACTTATTTTACATATTTTATTTTGCTCATATATATCATTTTTACTGGAGAGAGATACCTTTTTAAATATGTTTTACAGAAATGTTTAACTAGGACTAGGCCTATGTTGTTTTAGTAATACGACTCACTCGGAATATCTGTTGATAACAGTGTCTGAAATCTGATATTTGTTAATGTTTCCTACAACTAACAGGCAATCTCAGACTATATGTATTTCCACTGTACAATAAGACAGAAAAAGACTATACTATATTCACTGATGTTAGAGCTTATGTAGTATCTAGTGCCCCAGTGTACCTAGACCCCTTAAGCCCTATGCCCACAAAGCGCGACGCGCCTCGAAGTTCCAATAAAAATTGAATACGACAAGCGAAAAAACACATATTTCAATGCAAACAGATTATACATTATGTATAGAAACATCAAAATAGGATACGTGCTTAGTGTGGACTAAAAATAATTCTTCTCATCGCGATGCTCTGTCGCGTCGAATTGCATCACGCTTGATGGTCATTGGCCTTCAAGGTGGGTGCCTGACTCGACATTAAGCTTGAAGATTTTTGCTTAAGACCTTAAATATCTGTTTTCTCTAAAAGGATCTTTCACCGTTCATTTTCATGGCATTAATAAGTGTATTAGATAATATTTATATACATAGTGAATAGTTGAAAATGGATGTGTGCACAAAAAGCGAAATGAGATATCTTGTGAGCAGATTATTTAATTAGATTAAGTTTGAAATTGTCCGAATTAGGTCACAAGTTCGTAGAAAAGCAAGCAGAGAATGAGACTGATCCTGACAAATACAAAAGCTATAAGAGCGACTTAAATCGATTACAATCCGCAAACTTGATAGAACTTTAGTTACATTTTGTTTAATTTTGTTGATATTTTCGGAGGTCACTTTTTTATTTATGTTTTGAATGTGAATTGAGATTAATACTTTCACCTAGTTTTGTACAACAACATTTTATATTTGTAAAGAATAAGTTTCAGCTTTATACTATTTACATGAATAGAACTATATAATATTACAAAATAATTTTTTATTATTATGAAATCTTTATTTTATCAAAACTCAATGTTAAAATATAAGTTATGTCATTGAAAATCTGTAATAAAAATAAGTTTGTAAGTTATAAGTATAAAAGTAATGCATTTTAAGTACGTATCAAAACGGTGAATGGTATACTAATTTTAATGTCAATCTCCTAAAATGTTAGTGTATAATGGTAAATATCTGCTAAATTTACACAAAAATAATATATAACATCATAATTCGCTAAAATTGTGCACATCATTATTTTTTTGAATAAATTATTAAGTTGTTGAAACAACCTATTTTTCTTTAAAACTATAAATTAATTTTATTTACGTATATTATTAGGTGAAATAATCGGTGTAATATTTTTTTGTTTGGTACCTAATAATGAATAAATTATCTAAAATTTAATTTCATAACGAACTTAGTAGTTTATTTTCTATAGGTTTTCCCAATCAAATGTAGACACAGGACGGATCAAATACGGCAATGGCAGATCAAATGTGGACAGCCGAGA
>JAUZND010002138.1:0-13050 GCA_034780555.1 Coelogynopora nodosa
CATGATCACCGGAACCTTGTTGCTATATAGAGCCCTCGCCCCCCCCCCCCCAAACCTGCAGTAGAATCATAGTTTAACTTCGGCAACTGTTAAGAGTGTAGTTTTGCTAATTATATGTAGATACACTATATGTGTGCCGTATCATTATAGTAAGTAAGTCATGTGTATAACCTTTTGAACTATATATCTTGCAAAAATATCAGCCAAACTTTACCGATAGTAACCGACAGATAAAGAATATTATTATTTAATGTCTACTGCCTGTAAAAACATTACAAGGATGGCAGTGCGGTTAAAGCTTTTTAATACTCAGTTATAGTTAACACACCAAACCGGGCTACCACCACTTTTCAGAGTTGGATGGTGGCGGTCCTGTGGCTGGCTATCTTTACAAGTCTAATTATTGCAGACTTCAGATGCCGGTTTGGAAGTTATCTATTGTATGCGAGTTTTCAAATATCGCAGTGCAAATAATACGATTAAAGTAAATTTCGCAACCTAATACAAGAAGTTATCTCCAGGGAGCAGCCGCTGTCAATCGATAAAATAATCAATATTTGAAATATTTAAGCAGGAGACACCAAATTTAGATTTAATATTCTATTTAATTTAGGTTTTGAAAAAGTAAACTTTTAAAAGTGAAATTATAAAAATTAAACTTCCGTCAGATAGCTACAAAATTAAGAAAACTATCAAATAAACTATAACTAACCAAGAGGAAAATCAAAATAGATGACAAAAAACTTTACATTATTGTAATCCCTGAACCTAATCTATTTGCAAATCAGTAATGTCTAGGCGAAAAAAAACCTCGCAACAAAAAAACTATTTCTTTGAAAAATAAACATACAATAGATAATACGATAGCAGGTAGTCTGTAGAGGAAGAGCCCCAGTCAGAAGAGCCCTCTGTCAACGATAGGAACAAGGCACTTACTTCGTGTATTATAGTCCAACCACTGTAGTCTACAGTATACAGACAGGCTAGAAAGCTCAACTCGATCGAGTGTTGTACCCCTTCATCAGTCCATAAGTATACCACGGACGGTTGGGTAAACGAGTCACAGATAGTCACGGAAAACAGTCCCACACAACCTCCTCCAGTGATATGATGATCTAAGGATCTCAAAACATGGATCGGAAACCGACTGTTAGTTAAAGAAGTTGCGCTAACCAAAATCCTTTCCTGCTCTCCCGTTCCCATACCCCCTTCTCTTTCTCTCTCTCCCCCAGTATTCTCATTATTCTTTGAGATCAGTTCGCTTGACTATTTGGCATCCGCTCTGATTCGAAATGATTTGATTTCAAAGCCGGCAAGCTCGACAGAGCATTGATTACTATAGCGAGCCTCGCTTGGTTGCTCATGGTTACACTTTCAAAGTTAGCGAAGAAACCCTGAAAACTGTCTATATGTGTTCATAACCAACCCTTCTCTCCGTTCCCCACTCTCTCTCTCTCTCACACTCCACAAGCAGAAGGCGGGAGTACTGCCTCTTTGCTGCATGCTCGCTAATTGAAGTGGTTATTTCATCGGAACGGGGGGAGAAAAGTTGGTAAATAAAAAAAATTACATTACATTTTTTCGCTAAAGAAGGCTGGCGGATGAAGATCTTTTCTAGATCAATCTCTCGCTGCAGTATGGCGTTGGATGATTCATAAGAGTATATAATAATCACTGACCTAAATTCCTCAAATATGCTAATTGTTTTTAAATCGTGCCACTCAAGCCACGTTTGTATAGCAACGTACAATTTTCGCCTAGCTTGAACAAAAATTAGGTCAGTGAATAGTCTAAAATTCAAACAAAAATGTACATACCAATAAAACCTCCTTATCTTACCATTTGTGAACATACTCCACATATTTCAATCATAGAGTATATTACATAATACACAGTATAGAGGTTGAATAAGAAGATTTGTAAACTGGATTATGGAAATCTATTGTAAAGTAATTCTTCGTTCAATGTTTTATTACTTTGTTTGACAAAGTTGAATTACCTCGTTATAGATAAACCAAATCACTTTAAGCTAAGTGTTTTACGACCTGTACGTATGTGAAAATAAGCAAAGAATAAAGAAAAAATTTAAATGTACTAAACAAAAATTAAAAACAGTGAATCGATCGAGAAATGAAATGTAGCAAACGTCATAAACGTCATATAGTTTTTGTAATGAGATACTTTGCGCTCAACACCATATTCATAGAAATCGTTTGTAATGTTTTTATTATAAGTCAACAAGGTTCGCAGTTCTTCATCAAATTTAAACACAAAGTTAACAAACCTACAAATATGAGGTATATTGATAATAAATTGACAAACAGTGACAAAATTCTGATTAATTTAGTTAAAAATAATTTTTTTTTAAATACTTCGATATAGCAGTTTAAATAATTTATAACAATTTAATCATCTAAATTTATCACTAAACATATTTATAATTTATATTGAATTAAGTGTAAATAAAATATTAAATCAATAAAAATATTGGCAATATTGATTATAGCAAATTTTCTCGTACGCAACATTCAAATCTATGAAATGTAACAGGTTCATTAATATATGGATGTCTGTATATTTCTTCACATAAAAACACGTATTTTCTAGGTCACAATTTTCTGTTGTCCTATTTTAGATACAAAGAACAGCATCAAATAAAAGATTACCTCACTATTAAAGATATATCAGTGAGCTAAATCATATAGCGGAATCAAGGAATAAACATTCCAATACTGTATTCGTAATATATTGTAACGCTTACATGCATGCCTACTTATCAGTCGCATCCAGTGGCCTATCACAATTTTCTATAAGATGCAAGCATAGAGAACTGTAATGTGCTTATAGAGCTGAATCAGTCGAGCAATGTCATAGGGAACCATTACTGAACTATAGTCTTGACATGGAAGGAGTCTTCAAACAACATCTATCTCGAGATCTGTCTCAAAAACATCAACGTCTGTCATTATCGTAGACTTTGATAGAATAAATCCAATTCAAAATTGGAAGCATTATTTATTGCAAACAACGCAGTGGCATAGACTGTACGTTTACTATATCGCATAGCTTAATTGTTTCGCCGTTATAAATACAACCTGAGTTATGTGGTATGTTTATGCAGTTTGGTACTATATGGAAGAGATTAATTTTTATTACATTACATTTATTGCTACTTCACTTTTGTATGTGTTCGGAAAATGCGCGTAACAACAACGAAATAATACCATACACAACATTTACTATATTTTAGGAAATAAACACCATCAACATTCTATCTCACGTAATTTAGGCTATTTCATTTATTACTTCAATTAATTTATTACTGATCCCTGCTTTAGTGGAAAGTTAGCTGGACATATTATAAATAACACAGATGTGACCGAATTATAACTGAACAATAGCTATATATAAATAAACTATGAGGAAACCATCAGAATGAAAGAAACAGCTATAAACAAATACTATTTAACTCACAAAAGGAACCTATTGTGAACAATCACTATAATAATGTCAAAATGATCCCTTTCGATGTGTTTCAGAGCCATTAAAGAGTCCCTTGCGGCCAGTAACTCATTTGCTAGATAATAGCCCAAACCACAACAGGATCATGGCGGTTCGTTTGTGTCGATAAATACATTAAATAGTCAATAGTTTAATTCATTTAAAGCTTTCATGCATTTGTATAATATATTTAATCATTCATGGATCTGCTCAGTTCTGTACTGCACTTCTTTGTCAACAACGAAAATGCCGAACGAAATACCATGACAATACTCTTACTATACTTTCCATAACAGGACACAGTTCGGATCAATATAGTTACAATAGTGGCAATGTCAACGAAGCTATCGGGTATTATAACTACCTACAGCAATGCTTTTGTTTTTTAAAGCGACATTCTTGTCATCACCTTTCACAATGTGAAGAATACAAGTCTCTCGCTATGCCTACCGAAATGCCTCTACAGCAGACCTGTGTGATTAACTTGACTTACTACTTGAGAAGCTGTTAAGCAGAGGTAGACACCAGCATCCACCGCAGAGGGCAAAGCAAGAGACGACGATACGCGGACAGATATACATCCTAACGGATTGCTGAGACGTACCACAACGGGCACTGTCCATGAGCCTCTCTGGGCAGCCGCTAAATTTAATCATGTAAGGTGGCCTGGTCGGGATTCGAACCAGGGACCTTCGATACTAAAGGCAAGCAAGTTACCTCGACGCCCCCGCGGCTATTCCTGTTCTTTTAAACGTTCTTGACATCCTCAACAGGCAATAAAATAAATAACGCGTCATATATAGCTGAAATATTGTCCTTGGGTTCCAAGAAAAGGTTCCATTCTGCTCTACACTGATTCTTCCATCTTAATGGCACTTCAAAAAAACAAAGATTACAAAACTCACATATCTGTGAAACAAACGTTGAACATCGGTTAAAAAGTATGGACACCAACGTGTATTGTATAATACGAAGAATACAATTTAATTATAGAACATGTTCTGCTGCCGTATTTCATGTTAGAAATATTTATCTATATTTAAATATATACTATCTTCTTCAATCTAAAAAATGAGATGATGTTATACAGATATTGAATCCAATGCGAATATTAAGAACTTGAAATAAAACATTTTCCGCATAAAAAAATCGCAGATCAAGCAAAATGTGTACGCTCATTTCAGAGAAAATAGTATTATTTTATTTTTAAAAACGTGTAACTTTTAAATCTGTACAAAAATTGTCAACATCAATGTGTATAGCCAGCTATATCTAAACTATAAAATCACTCATTTTAGTTTATCTATGTTAAAACACGCCGCTGAGGGTTCCAAGTCACAATCCATAATAAAACAGTATCTACCCTGTGCTTAATTCATAATATAGCATTACCTATGGGGTTGCCTATTTTATTTATTATGGAACTCTTGTTTAGTATATTTTATTATGACATTGTTTTCTAAATATTAATGCTCATAATTCTCAATAAAGCCTGCAACCAATACCATGGCAACAGGGAGGAAATAGGTATAGTATATCGACTTTTAGATTAAAATACATTTTAATTACATTTTTTTGTATAATACATTTGTTTTAATTACATTCTTTGTTTTGAAGTGGTTACAAAGTGATTACTCTTTTTAAACCGCAGAAAATCTTACGTCATCCAACTACGAATAAAGTCAGACGATAAAAGTATTATTTTCAGTGTAATAAATACTAAACAATGCTAACTTTGATTTGAAAAGTTGTCACTTTTACCATTATGCGTAGTTGTTGATCTCTTTTATACATTACAGTATTAATAATTGACGAAAGTTGAAAAAAAAAACTGTATGTTAAAATTTATATATTATTTTTTTACTAAATTTAGTGCAAAAGATAGCCTTTATTTAAATATGGCGCGAAAGCTGAAAATTCATTTCGAAATGATATAAGAAACGATCAACACTACTGAAAAAAGAGAATTACCCAACTTTACAAATCAGAATTTATTTCAGTATAACCTTAGAATCAGACCAGTATAAAAAAGCTAACACAAGCATTTAATTCGTGGTATTCTTCTTGACATGATTAATTTTAAACATAAAATTTACTCAGTGAAATTAAATATTTAAATCAATAATGTAAAATAAATACTAAACAATAGAAGCCGCGTATAAAGGCAATAACACTCTGCCAACAGACTGATTCAAACTAGTTATATATCGGCCAATCGCATTGGCACTAACACTAACCAGCATTGTTAGCCAGGGGGGAGGGGGGACAGCAGACAAACTCGACCCCCGAGAAGTGCATCGCCTTGTGACTCGCATCCTTGACACAGGGGAAGAGGACACCGAAGCTCTGCAGTCGGTGCCCGTTGGTCGAGCACTTGGCCAACGCGGTGGCATTCCAGTAGTCGAAGAGTTCACAGTGGACGTCCTGCTGATAGTTGACATGGCCGAAGTGGCAGTGGGCCGGCACGATCAGGGGTTCGGCGGACACGGGTCCAACTGGAGAAGGGAGGGGTGGGGGGGAGGGGAGGGTTTACTAGTAGCTTTGGTGGTTGTTTATAGCACAATACGCATAGTTTAATTGGAAATATGAACAATTTAGAAATATGTCTAATGAGTATATAAATGATTAAAATATCTGAGTTGAGCAAATTGGTTTAAAAGACAACGTTTTCAGCATAATAAATTTTTTACAGTTAATGTTTATAAAATAGTGGAGTTGATCGGATAACTTAATATGACTATTGAGAATTAAAAGCTTCAATGAAAAATGTTGAAGCTGATAACCGTAATATATAACAACATCTTTAATATTTGGATATAAACTCACTTCTATCAATCGATAATACATTTTAGCCGAGCAAATTATTTGTTGTGAATCTTTTGATGTTACTTTTGCTAGCTTACTATCCGTACAATGGCTATACGACATGATATTCATTTAATAAATATGAATCATACATGATTACACAAACATTATATTTTTCAAATTGCCAAACATAAAGCATATTGCTTTTAGACGAGCTGCAAAAGCAGTGCCAAAAAGAAATCGGCGAAAAAACTTAGTTTACAAATCAATATTAAAACTCTAAAATGAAAACTCACAACACTATATTTCTTCAACAGTTATACCTTACTAAGGTCCTTAGTTATATGCTAACAACTTCAATTCTACAAAGTTTTGAGAATGTGAAAATGAAGTGAATATTTCCAGAGAGTAGCCTAAGAGGCCTGTTGTCACTCAGTATATATATATATATATCATATAAATTGCATCAAATAGTCAACAGCGTTATATAGTGCGACACCAGAGTTTATTATTATTTGCCACTATAGAGAGAGAATTGCTGCGCTATACGGAGTTAATTGTATCACCAATTCCATATCTTGAATGATGCCAGGAAAAGGTAAACTTTTTTTGTACAAAAACTAACTGACTGCCATTGAAGTAAACGGAAATTCCAAACAAGCTCCAACCGTTATAATAGCTCACTGAGAAATAATTTCATGAGATACGCAAGTATAAAATATGAATTCCTCTAAAAGTACAAAATTGCACAGTGTTAGTGAGAAAAATCAATGATAAAATGTGGTCATTAAACTTTTCCTTCCCAGCTGTGTTTTTCACTAAATGATGACGTAATATGGAATGGATACATATATTTACTAATGTATATGCCATTGTTATTAAAAATGTATTCGACTTTAACCAAATTTAGTAAATTAATTGCATAATTAAAATCTAAGTGCATTTTTCAGGTTATAACGAGACAAAGAAAAATCACACTAATTGAAATATCTGACTTTAAATTTCTCATAGAATGCGCAGAGTATGGGTAAATAAATATTATACTCAATGCCAATCTGACCAACATAGTTACTTAGTTGCCAGAGACTGTATGAATTACTTAAATAATTTGATTTTACAAAACATTTTCCCGATAATAAATGTCCCACTTAACAATGATCCATTGTTGAGTTGCAGAGATCTTATAGCGTTACAATCTAATCCCACGTTATATATAAGCACACTATGAATTAATTTGTAACATATTCATTTTCCAACTATTTACGTCAGATTGTCGATGACTATATGTGTTAAGAGATTCCTAATATTATAATAAAACAGATAGATGTGTCATACACCACATACTGATACCCTGCTAAAAACAATACAATTAATAATACCTACAGTATATTTTAAGAGACAAAACTATCTCCCCATATAGCCTACTCAACAGGTATATGGCAATCTGCCAACGTAAGCAGATAAACTCCAAGAACGTAATATACAATGATTCACAATGTAGGACGGTCGCTTAACAACAGCACCAATTCCTTGGCAACCAGACAACCTGGGAGATATCTGCGGAAATGGAATTTGAGAGTCAAATAACTAAACTTATATAGGTGTAGCTATTAGATAATGAAAACCCTGTTGCCCATGTTTTTTTTTGTAATATATAGGAATGTGGAGTGAATTGACGGGGAGAAATCGTGTGGTTACTTCACTGACAGACTAAATAGTTGCGAGTGTTTCGCTGGTGAATGAACGGAAATTGACTATATTGATCAATTTACAATCATGATCGGTATTAAATATGTTAACGCAGGCCAACTGGAATATAATATGTTCATTCTCTATATTAATAAACGACGGAAAGTTAGTCAGTTATAATCAATAAATCAACCAAAACTACAAATATTGAAATAATCCAATGCCGGTCAGTTTAATAAAAAACAAAAGAACGCTAGAAAATTAAACATTAAATATCGGATTTTTTGTACATATCCGACCGATTGTATGTTATAGGATCAAATCAATCGAAGAACTTGTTGAAAAGCTCTATTATGATAAAGATACACATTAATGCAAATGTATAAATTGTATACATATATGTCATCGTTGTATACATTTTTGGAGTAAATGGGAGTTCTAGCGACACATGTTTACGTGTTCTGCAGTCAACTTGAAATACATAGAACAAGCATGTCTTTAATCTAGATGCCTTCTATGCTAATTTAATGGTTTAAAGCATGCTCATATTTACTATCTGTTTAGTACACAACTATAATAAAATTCAGTGATTTATGTATTACCTAGAGGGAAATGTAAGTCATATGATTTTTACACTTTATACAAATTGGTAAATATTCATACTTTTCTTACAAATTAAAAATATTATAAAAATATATTTGTAATGTATCATTTGACTTCTCCAAGTAGTAGAGCGCTTTCGATCTTAATGGATCTCTTCAGTGTAGGTATGTATATTGTATAGTTATATATTTACTTGATAACAGTTGAAATAGCTGGATAATTATAATCAAAAAATGTCATCGAAATTATATTAATGAGCATTAGGCTACATATTTCTTCAAAGATTTATAAACATAACTTCTCCAATCCATAAATTAAAATGTTAATAACAAATAATATATGATTAATTGATTTCTTTATCCTGTGGTATTTTGTTTTCAAACACAGGATCTTATTAATATATTATTAAAATATACAGTGTTTATTTTGACTTCATATTTTACTCAAATTAATAATACATAACTTTTACAAGTCTTGAAAATAAAAAATTAAATCGGTGGACATTTCCATGTTTTACAAAATTATTAAAATTTATGGTGTTAGTTATATAAAAAAAATAGCAATGCTATAAGCCCTGTGCTATAAGCCCTAATACTTTTCCAGTTTTCCGTAATTGTTAATCATTTTGGGTAAACCAAAAAAATAAAATCAATGAGTAATAAAATAACAACTCTGTACATTTCCATTCTACAATTTTTTTGGAATATATTGTATATTTTCAGTTTAAAAAGGTAGTATATAACTTAGAAAATCGTACATAACAGAAATATATAGATAACGTTTAGGATCAAAATAGGTTACATGGAATAAAATATTAGTTCTTTAACTAAATTTCACCAAAAAAAATGTTTGAATAGCTAATTTCATCTCCATCTTTGTAACAATTATAATTCAACAAAGTATTTTCATTTAACATTATATTAATAACACAAAATAACCATAAAGTCATTTTAAATTATAAATATTGCCAATAACACAACACAGTCCATGTAACAATAATTTAAAAAATCAAATCATATTTTTTTCAAATTAATATTATGGGATTTTAATACGCATAACCATATCCACATTTTGAACCCCTTCTATATAGCTTGGAAGGTTAACATGCTTTTGATTTTAAGAAGGAGGGATTATGTTAGCATTGTAATCTACACACAAATTCAAAACAATCGTTTACATACAAAACACCATGAACAGGTTGACATCGCGGTTAGTTATAATAGATACTATAGTAAAAACAGAACTCCAGTCAAAAGAAGGGTAACCATGCCAACTCTAACATTCTGAATTTAAAAAAACGGCACATACAGCTATGGTAGGAGGGCATTAGTGCAGCTTACGATTGTATGTAACGAAACCAAACTTGTCTGGAAAGAAAAAAGTAATAAATATGTGGGCTGAATTAAGTGAGCAGTATAGTAGCTAGGTATAATAATATGGTAAGTAGAGGACACACAACACAAAAAGCGACGAAAGCGCCGTCAGTATATTATACAGGGGAGTATATATCGAGAGGACTACCCGAGGGTAGACTTATGCAAATGTAACACTATCACAACGTCTATACACATGGTTGGTTGGCATAAGAAGTGTTTTTCCAGGAGGCGATGGTGGCATGAATAAGGAGAGTACTGTGTGACTGAGTGAGGAGAGAACAAAGTTGCGGTAACGTTTTGACCTAGTTACCGTTGTAGTATAGTGTGGAGTGATGCAAAAAGTAGCGAAATATGTAAATTTGCACTAACAAAATATATTTACAATAAACAGTAAAACGGCAAAGATGGGGGGCCGTTAAAAGAAATACGGTTGCTTAATAAAATAGTCATGTGTTGTTTAAACGCCATTTTCGACACAACCAATTCTCAAAAAAACAACTAATTTTATCGCTTTTTGATAAATAGATATAGGCCTACTTATACAGGCACTTATGTTCATTAAATAGTTGGCTTGTGACATATCTAAGCCACACATGAAAAAACAAGTTTTATTGCAAAATATATTTTTAGAATTTACATGAAAAAAGTATATGTTGTTTTAATTATTTACATATTAAAAATTAAATAAAACGTATATTGAATGATAAACTTTCAAAATATTGTTTAAATTATTTACATTTTGTTTCAATATTTGAAACCACCAAGCCGAAACTTTTAACAAAATAAAATATGACCGGAAGAATTTAGCCAAGAATATTACTTTTTGAGTATCTGGCAGCGTTATAAAAGTTTAACCGTACACAAATACTCAGAAAAATGTTTTTCTTTCTATATATGAATACTATATGGGTGGCTTGATGATAGTATACACAATCAATTTCGTAATAACCACAAAAATATTTCAATCTTCATAATACATAAAATACCTTTTTTCGCAATAGGAGGCTACATTATAAAGTCACTATATAACTACCAACCAAAGTAAACAGTTGTTTTAAAATAATTTAAAATATTTATAATGTTAACTTAATGGGATGTAAACTTTTTGCAGTATAGAGCAGATGAAAGAGAGCTTGTATTCAACTTGATTATTAGTGGTCCTTCCGACTTCTGCTTTAACTGGTTATCTCGTAGAATACAATAAAAATGCTAATTGTACACTATAGTCTAGTTAATTCTTTAAAAACCATAAAATTTGTAAAATAACTATGAAAACCAAATTTGAAAATAATAACCAATTCTAATTTCGATATATTAAAGAATAGTATACCCAGATATAGGCAAATCTATTCTAAATTAACTAAATATATAAAGGATGGAAGAATATTAAGATTTAATAAAATGATTCACATACAAACGGAGCACTAAAAGATGGTAGCACCAGAACTTTTCCTCTTCGTCGTATATATACTGTAGGTGTATGCATTATACCTGCCGATACATTCAGAGATAAAACGGACATTTTATATACGGCATCACCCATAAACACCCATACATATATATATAGTGCGTAAATGCCACCTGACATCAGTAAAAAAGGCACAAAAGGAGAAGTCTGGAAGTGTATAACCATAGAGTAGTTTTGGTGTATACTGTACCTATGCCAGCGGTCTACCATTGTCGCTATGAGGTGGTGGGTTGCGGTGTGGTGGTATGCGCCGTAGTTGAACTTCAAAACCACACACGAATGCATTGTGTATTGTAATAATACACTTTCGTGTCTATACTGTATGTGTATTATACCCATATTATCGGAAAGTGTACATATATATATATAAAAGATCACAGGTGGTCTCAACTAAGCTATGATAACTCCATAAAAGTCTTAAATGTTGAATATATTTCACCGATAATTATACAATGAAGCAATAAGTTCCAGCCGTAATTGAAGTTTTTTTTTACAGTAACTTCTTGTCTGAGTTTATTAGAATCATATTTATTCAGTCAAATAATATTCTATTCATTAATATTTAGTTGATTCACAACAAAAGCTTATACATGATTCCGGATATAACCTTTCAGAGTCAGAGATACACCTATTGTACATATAAATCTCTAAAGAATGCGCTAACTGATACAAATACGATACTTCATATAAAATAACTGGACTGTTAATTACATTATATATACATACATAGCCAATTTCCGCACATAGTTATATAGGTCAAATATTTTATTCAAATATGCAACTAATTTTTCAATTATGTATGGTAAGTTATTTGTCTAACAATGTTTGCGTTCAATTAATATTCTGTGTCAATAATTATTCAATAGCATACCAAACTTTTATTTGAAATTAAAAAAATCTCAGCGGTAATTAAAGTAATGGTAATACAAAAACTTAAGCTAATGGATGAAAATAGGAAACCATCTCATTATAATTCGAATAACTTCCACCGCAATAAGCTTATACGATCATTCTTACGCGACATTACAATAGTTTCATCCATAAAAACCTCCACCAAAGGAACATTAATTTTAAGTTATTATTATTTCCGTCAGATGCTTCATCGAAAACTAGATTCAGATGACAGACAAGCGATGCACACTAGATAGTATTATGTTAATTATATACTCGATCACTTTACATATTTCCCTAAAACAGCTCCGAGAGACAACACATTTGCGAATTAATTTTGATCTTACAGCAGAAAGGTAATCGATATTAGATCAATAACTAAACAGCTAAAATAAGTACAGTCGAATGACTCACGTCATATCGTATACATACAACATATATATATATATTTACTGACAGTAGAGAATTAGTTTTAGGAAAACTGAAAAACTCTTCAAAAAATTTCTTCCTTCTTCCGTTCTCCTGCGTATAAACTTAAGTTCAATTCAGATAATATAAAAAGAACGCTTCCAGTTGATAAAAAAAAACTATATTCAATAAATTTCAAAATAGTATATACTGTCAATATACTCGGTTCGGTGTAGTATAATTCCGCAGGCATGACTTTCCATTCTGATCATTCTGGGCCTGTTGCATTGAGTACAAGCCAATGCTGGA
>JAUZND010002139.1:0-13049 GCA_034780555.1 Coelogynopora nodosa
ATAAGTCAATGTATAAGTCAATGTATAAGTCAATGTATAAGTCAATGTATAAGTCAATGTATAAGTCAATGTATAAGCCAATGTATTGTATAAGTCAATGTTTAAGTCAATGTATAAGCCAATGTATTGTATAAGTCAATGTTTAAGTCAATGCATAAATCTATATATATTTATATGTTTAAGTCAATGTATAATTACATTAAATTGAATATGTAATATGTTTTTGTAATAGAAATTTTGATTAAAGTATATTTTATTAAATTTAGTATTTTTTTATTTCCATTTTACACAATTTTAATTTACTAATGTACATGTCCATTAAATTTTCAATTTTTAAAATTAAAAAAAAATTGTGTACGGTAATTTATTCTGAATTTCAAATATCATTAATTTTTTTCATAATTTTTTAATATGAGTTGAATGCTATTTAGTGGGTATATTGATATAAATTATTTATAATTATAATTTTATTTTTATATAAAAACTAATTAAGTGTTTTAAGTAAAAAACTTGATTGTTACTTAGATACGTATCTAAGTAACAATCAAGTTTTTTACTTAGTAGTATAATAATGCTTTCTCACAACTAAAGTTTTAAGGAGAGCTGTTGCCATTTCATCAATGTCTCTATTTCATCAACCCTGCAATATTGAAATAATTGTTTGACATTGCTTGGTTTCATTATATATTTCGTGACATTAAATTGAAACAATCAATTTTTTTTAAAAAATTTTAAATTGTTTAATTTAGTAAACCAGATAAAACTAAATAAATACTCTGCATAACGATTTAAGAGACATCTATGCTGGATCAGTTAATCCTCTTGTAATGATAGAGGTGAAGTTGGATGCTATCTCTTATTTTCTTTTTTAAATTTAACTTTCAATAAGGTCACAAAGGTCAAAAATGACGACATTTATTAAATAAAATACCACGATGTAGTGAAACATTGTGCTTATTTGTCACATAATATGCATTATTATTTACTTCTATGGGTCCGATCAACGGTGTTTAATTCAATGTAATGGCCAAACGATGTATATTCAGTATTGTATATAGTGTAATGTAACACCGTTTTATATCATCGAGGTGGTGTTTATTTACACCGTTTTGGTGTAACCCCAACTGTGTTATTTTAATAGATTGGTTAAGTAACCCAATTCAATAATTTATAAATCTATTCATTTAATTAATTACTTTTCTTTTTAATTTCAATTATATAATATTAAATTTATTAATTAATTACTATAAGATATATATATATATATATAAGATATATATTTAAATAATGAATTGACATACTGATATAATCTGTAGATTAATATATACACACTAGTGAGTTATATTTTTTATAAATCATAAGTAGGTCAATATTAATTAGAGGCAATAAGTATATCAATTAGAGAGGCAATCAGTATAAGGCTATAAATAATGCATTTTCCATCTATACATACTTCACATGTAATAAATCAACTTCTGCGGACACACTAAAATGAAATATTATACTAACTATCACAAAGAATGACGGGAATATAACTGATAAATAAATCTTAATTGACTTTGTTTAATCAATTTTCAACGCTAAAACTTTGAAGAATATAATAAACAAAAGTTTTGTCATTTTAACTTCCTCTTAAAAATATATTATTATATCCAAAATGACATACTCTTACGTGTTAAAATTTAAAAAAAATTAAATATAGTATATAATGTATGTCATTTTTAAAAACATGCCGATTTGCTTCAGTATATTTCAATTATAAATGATAAAACAGCATCTAAATTTAAAAAAGCCATATTTAACAGTCGCAATTATTTAGTTTAGCTCTAAGAAAATCCATTTTCTTAGAGCTAAACCCCCCCCCCTTTTTTGCTTCTTACATTCTGCTTCTTACTCTTGACTCGAACGGTCGTATTTACAATCGCTCTCTCCGAATTTCATTTTGTTTTAAATCGACCAGTTTACGCTACTAAATTCAGTCTGCTTCATACACTCGACGGTGATTGTTTTATTATTTTACAATTTTATACAACTAACATTGTGTCTAAAATAGTTTTGGATGCATCAAACGTCGCGGACACTTTGATAAAATTTAGAATAGCAAAATAACAACAATTTTCTACAGGAACCGGCAGAAAAGCTTCAAGCACTACCAATAGCAAAATGTTATAAGGACTTTGCGGGATCATTCCAAGAAACTAGTATACATTCGATCCAATATATTGGAAAAGAAGTTCAACGCTTATATATACCCGGGATAATGCAGTTTTGCCTATTGAAGATTGGAGAAGACAGTCTCACGACACAAGCTGCGTCAAATCATCACCCTTAATCATCTCAAGTCTTGGAGTCTGTAATGACGTTTCGTTGGTGAGACTTCCACCTTTCCATTGAAAATAGCCATCACAATTACGTTTATAGCGTTTTCAAGCCCCTTTGCAAATTTCAGTTCCAGTCGAAGATTGCCTTCACGGTAAGATTGTGCCTGTCCTGTTCTGTTCTGTAAACCTGAACAGAGTATATCCAGCATCAAAATCTGCCAGTTTGATGCCAATAACATCGTTCACATTGAATTTCTCCAAACTAGAGAACAAAATAACATATTCACGAGTGAAAAGGTTGCCTGCAAAGTCTGGTCTAAACAGTCTTCCCGGAACAGATTCGCCTTCCCGATAGAGAGCAACATGATTGACATTAAAATATTGAAAATTGAACGGGTTGGATGCCTAATCACCATTGTATATGCTGTGTTGGTAACCATACCGACAATGAAACTTTGGCAATAGACCGCGGAACATATTTTCCTTCGAATAAGAGAGATCACCTTTGGATATAGTATATTACAACATTTCGGTTCTCTGGATAGGATATAGATTGCATTTTGATGTCTCAGCGCCGAATCGTTCATGCTTAGCACAGGAGAATCTATTTTAATACGACGAACGTAGAGAATTACTTCTTTAATTATAACACTTCTAGTTTTAGTATTCCCGTCCGTGTATCGTTGAAGACAGAACTCTGGTTTACTGTCGACTATTGGTTTGATTCGGCATATATTTTCGTTGTGTAAGCATATCCAAACAAACCGGTTCGTAGAGTTCAGCTGTATTTCCGGTATTTGTAAAGTATCCAAGTCGTTTCGTAAAAGTTGTGTTGGCAGGCAAATCCATCTTGCCAACATCATTTTTTACATATCCTGATGCAAACAGTTGACCCTTTTCGCATTCTCACTAAACAGAAGAAGATTATTGAGATAGGCGCGATAGGGATACATGTGAAGTCCTCCATCCAGCTGCTTATCACCAATCGTTAGTGATACATTGAAGAATAGACTGTGCATAAAGTTGTTAACAGAAAAGATCTTATCAGCCGCTACAATCGGATTTTGTCGGATCTTGTTGTATTTTGTAGCGAATGAATAGGGCAGTATCGTTGAGATCGATATATTCATCATTTGAGCCAGAAATAGAAAACTCGATCAGTTCAGAGGGTGAACATAGAGGTAGTAGCCTTTCTCCAAAACAGTCTGCACCGGTCGAGGGAAAAACAAATCAACCTCACTTTTAATCATGGTGATATCATTACTGAACATAATCGTTTTTTATTGAAAATGTAGACAGCGGTTTGCAATCTTCTTCTAGTTCTTTTTCTTCTATAAATCTAACTTGAGCTGATTTCGTAGCGTTTTTGTTTTGTCTATAAGCTTTTCTCTCTCGCAAAGGTAGTTCAATTCTTTCGGTTGGTAGTATTATCGTTGAGGGTTTTTTTAAAGTTGAACAATAGTTTCTGGTGGCAGTATTGTCAGTTGACATATTACTTGGTAAATATATCACAAGAAATGTTGATCAGCTTCTTTTTCTTCGTCGTTTTGTTTATAGGCTTTTTATCTGCAGTCTTGCGCCGTTTATTTGTAGTCACATGTTTTAGATGAGTAGATGTACGCTTTCATTTCTGACATTTTCTGACCAATGTAGTCTTCACTAAGTTCGTTAAGTCCTGCTTTAGTTTGTTTCCGAAGAGTTTCCGGAATATTGTGAATATTTCCACTCATCAAATCACCAACAGCATGAGAGCCAATATTGATTTCCTGCTTTCCAACCTTCTTTCCGAACGTTGGCGGGCGGCACAAGCATATAACACAAAAATCCAAATATGCTCCCACCGACTTGTCGCCTCATATTACCCGAGTATATATATTCCTCCTGATCCAATTTGACGTAGTCTACTGCCAATATATAAGGGCATATCATATCCATATTTTTATGGAGCCATTGCAGTTCATGTATTGCATAGTTCTAAGCAACAGGTAGCAAATATGTTTATAAGCGTTGACATCGAAATTGAAGATTAATAGATGTCTTTCCTCCTGCGAAGGGAATCAGCTCACTTATATCATCTCGGAGCTCCACTTCAATTGAGTTGATAAATCTAGTGTTCAATTTTACATAGATGGGGTTTATGTATGCAATTAAAATTGTAGATCCATATGATGCAGTATTGAAGGCCACATTTCGTAGAAGAGGTACTCGTTTGTTTCCAACATTCATGTTTTCGCATAAATTGCAGTATACATAGATTGTATAGATACTGCGTCAATAGCTTGGAGGATATTTTGCCTTGAGTTTAATTTTTTTTACCTCTATGCAATTCAATATGTTACTTTGTGAACCAAAGAATAGATGAGAATCGTTAATTAAATACCAGTATTTCTCCATCCTTTGATTCGTCATCTTCAGCTGTTACTTCCAACATCAATTGATCAGCTTTCACACTGTCTCAGTGATTGAACATTTTTGTATAGATCTGACTTCACACAATATGTTTGATACAAAAGTCTCTCAATAGATAAATCACTTGTATATTCTATTATCCACCAGTACTTTTCTTTACTCTTTCAGCACAAAAATGTATTCTTCCACTAGCGGGTCGTTATAGCAGAGCACATATTATTGATTCTTGTTTGTCGAATGTAATCACTGCTTCCTTTATTATTCCTCTGACTGCAAAATGAGACGGTGGCCTCCAAATCAAATCAAGTAATTCTTGGCTGTTATTAATTCGCTCATAAAATCCCAGTATCCAGGCAAATTGTGCATTTAGTGAGATCTTATTAGGATTTTGTCGTCTTTCTTGATAGGTTTAAGGTTTAAATGAAGCAGGGTTATGAATTAACTAAATCACTCATATTAAACAACTTCTTTTGTACAGTCTATCATATTACATGTATAATACCTCCATGTTGCGTTCATAAAAGGTACACCATATGTTGTAAAGCTACTTGGCCAGTCGATTATTGTCTTGCCAATTTTGTTTACAACAAGTTCCGCATTATTCCTGTGTAAAGCCACACACTTGTCGCCAGTAAATGTTTTTATAGCGTCCACGAATTGTATTTCCACAGGTCCAACTTCCCAGTCTCCATATTCATTTAAAGTGATGGAATTTTCCAGATTAGTTCGATATTTTGCCTCCGTTGATTTCTCGTCCACGATACTTGGTAGTAGAACGTAAAAGTTGTCTTCATTTCGTTCCATCGAGTATGTTTTTATGAGGTATCCACTCCTGGTCTTTATATCCTTTCCACTTAACCAGTGCTTCTCGATCGTTTCCTTGACCACGTGTGCAAAAAACCTTCTCGATTCGATACGAATTGTCTTTATTTATAACCAACTAAAGTTTCTGTTTGTAAAACAATCCTTTAATAATTTATTTTTTGTGATCGCGTAGTTCATATATAACCAGGAAAAACTTGGTATTGATTAAGTTGATGAACAATTGTTCTTCTGTCCAATTTGGTAGGTATCCTTTATCAAATATTTGTTTTTCTTTGGACACTTTAACCCTATTACCAACCTTACCTTAAATGCAGGTTTCTTCATCTCCTTCGTTTTCCAAAAACATATATTTGCAGCCATACGTCTGTTTCATTTTATTTAGTTACTTCACTATAGGAGATCTATTTTTGAGACTATCAACGTGGAGAGATATTATAAGAGTGAACAACTTTCGGAAGAATGTCCAACCACTTATAGGAACCTTTTTTAGTGAACATGCGCCAAATACAATCCTTTAACGTGCGATTAAAACGCTCAAAAAAAACGCTCATCTTTCAAATCGTAAATAATATTTTAATTTTAACAATGAATACGCTGAGAAAATAATACCAATGATTGATTAAAATGAAATATATACCAGTATAATTAATTCATAAATTAGTAAAACATAATGTTACCTTTTGTATTGTATTATTGTTTTGTATTATTTGTATTATTAACATTATTAATAATTAAGGAGCTAAGTTTGAAATTTTATAAAATTTAACTATATGAATATATGAAAAGGGAGATAATCTGGTTAGTAAAGAAAGGTAACGTAACTCTCAAAAATAATTAATCAACTGCAACGAAATATCACGAACAATGTTTGACTACTTTACTTCATAGGCCTAGTCTTTAGTATTAGGCCTACATCATTATTTGTAATTTTTTAAATAAATGTATTATTCATATCATTACAATATTTTTAATAATTTTAATGCAAAAATAACCGCTAGCATAATGGGATGGCTGGTGTAATGAGACATTGTATGGCATAATGGGATAGCTGGGATTTTTTTCATAAAGCACAAGTCAGTCACAAGTCCACAATTCTCAAGTATTTTGCGTTTCATAAAGCACAAGTTCACAAGTATATAATCCACAAGTGATTTTCAAAAGTCCACAGGTGGTTTAAAAGTATTCCGTTTTACAAAAAACACTTACACAGTAAATTTATATGGGAATTCCCTTAGGAATTGCAATAAATTCTGCCAGTGGTTTAAATGTTTAAGTATTTTGTAATTACATTATTTATTGTTTTTATAATTGATACGTAATTGACATGTAAATATGTAATATGTAAATGTAATGTATATGTATATGTAAATGTAGATGTAATATGTAAAATGTAAATGACATGTAATTATATTATTGATGTTTAAATTTGATATAGTGTATATGTTGTGTTGTGGTTTTGAAAAATAAAAATTAAATGTTTTAATTTACTATCTATTATATTGTACAAAGGGAAAAATACTCAAAATGATGATTATTAATCCTCGAAGGACGTTGTTCGAATAGTTTTACTAAAGTATGCATATAAAATTACAATATAATATAATATTGATAAACACAAACAAACCACTATTCGATGTTATAATGGAAATACATCAGCTTTGTCAAACTATGCCAAATGCTATTTGAAAACCATCTCTTTAAAGTTCATGATCTTAAGATAAACATAGAAAAGTAAATACCAGAAGTGTCCACTTACGAACGGAATAGTTTAGGTGGAACTTTTAACATATCAATTAGTCAACATAAAACAGATTACAATAAGGCATAGGCCTATTAAGCGTTGCTACATACATAAGTAAAACGTTTTTCGTTGTTCTTTATTCATTTTTCACGATTCTGTTATTTAACAAGAATTTGGATAATATATAAGTACATTATTAAAATGATCATTTTACTTTTTGGAATATTCATCTTAATTGGACATACAAGTAAGTCGAATGCTGGAATATGTATTAAACGTTTTGTGAAAATGTTTATTTTAAGAGAGAGAAAAATTGTTTATAACAAATAGGCCTAATCAATTATTTGTAACTAACTTTTATAACAAGATAAATTGATTTGCGAGAAATAGTTAATATGCTTTAAATTATAGACTACTTCAATATTCTATATTTAGGCTGATAAAAAACTGTTTATATTTATTAAGGTATACAGTTTACTTATGATACATTCACAATTATTACATCTATCAGTTCTACTGAAAAACGACTATTGAAATATTGATTAATTAATATGGATTATAATTGTAATTTTCTGATAATTGAAATCCTAAAAAGTACAGACATTATTTTAAATTAATTACATATTTTCCAATTTAATTTTAATATTTGTGTTGGAGCTTTTGTCGTATTGTGATTGAGTTAAATGTATTATAATTCATTCTTTCAAGTAAAAAAGTCTAATTCTTTTTTACCAACTTTCTATTTTGTTGTTTTTGTATTACTTAACTCACATTTTGTATTTATTCTATAAGTTTTAATGAGATTTAAATACATAATTATATTGTATAGTATACTCTAGTCGGTTTTGGATGTCTAATATATTATAGTAATTATATAATTAAGCTTTTGAAAGCTCTAATATATAAGACAATACAATTACAATTTTCCATAATATGTGTACTTGGAATCTTATCATATATATAGGCTATAGAATCAATGAGTTTTTCTATTATATTCATTTAAAGGAATTTTTTAACATAAAATTGCCCTCCATTTTACTGAGTTTTCATACATCCACAGTTCTCAATTAAGACGTATATTGATACATCGTGACATTTCGTTTATCCTACAGTCAGGAACAATAAAAAGATAATATTTAAGAAAGGTGGTTTTGTGCGCCAAAGCATACCGAAATATTAATTTGAAAGCTAATATTATTATTGCATATAAAAGTCATTAATACAAATAATATTGCATAGAAAGTTATCAATAGTTTTATTTTGCACTAATACACTTTTATTTAATAAGAATTGTATTATTTAAAATTGAGTTGTCTCTTCATACTCACGAGTCCATACGTTGTGTCTGGTTCTGGTATTATTTAATTAATTAATGTTTAATGTTTTTATCCTATTTTTAACAATTCATTTGATGTGAAATGTTGTCTAAAAAATATAAAGATACGAACAGATAACAACACGTTTCCCGTCGTACAAAGAAACAATATCTGACACACTGACTTCTTTTTCAGGATCCCCCACAGCACAATCCGATTCCACACTTATCGGAGGTTTGATATGTTACCAATGTGATAAATGCTCCCTTCCGTTTAAGGAATTTGAAAGTCTGAGATCATACGGATGTACCTCGTGTGTTGTGAGTATATAAGTATAGTCATTGAGGTTATCTTTATATATACTTATATATTAAATTGTATATGCATCAATTTTAAGTTGGATTATTTAATATATAATAATGCAAATTGCATTTAATTATTCGGTTACATTACTTTTATTTTAAATATAAATGTTTTGCGAAATATTTCATTTGGTTTTATAATTTAATATGTACTAGTAGGCCTATATACAACAAAGGTAAAATACCGTCAAGTTAATTTTTTTAACAGACTCCACCCTCCCTCACAACTTGGATTATTAGACAAATATATATTTTAATTAACCTATTAATCCAAAAATATATTTCATAAATATATTATCTATTAAATTAATGCTTCAATTTTTCACTTAGAAACGGAATCATTATTTTGAAGAAACTATTTTCGAGATACACCGATATTGCCTTATGAAGGGGGAAAAGTGTCCCGCAACAATAATTAACACTGAGAAATTCTTTTGCTGCGAGTCCATGCTGTGTAATTCAATCGATAAAACCATTCACTCTCCACCAATCATATATCTGATGTTTGTTTTTAGTTTGCTATGCAGCTACCAATTGTATTTATAAATAGATATTGCAGACGTTCAACTTTTGTTTGTTATTTAGTATTTATTTGTTATTTTGTTTATATGTTTTTTTTAAATAATTTTGTTCAACTTTGTGCAAATTCCCCCAAATTCTATAAAAATATGATAATTTCTTCAAATAGTGCAAAACGGAATTTAGTCTCATTTGTCTTGCTTACCTATTTCAAAACATATATTTTTAAAATAATTAAGTCAAAACAGTTCTTTATTTTAATCTATATTGTTCACTTACATTAACTTATTTAAAACAGGAACAGTATTAATATGAATTAGCATAACTGTAAATTGCAAAACATATACGTGACGTTCCACCACATAATCTTCTACAGCATGACCTTCCGCCTTATGTTTACCACTTCATAACAGTATGTATTTCACAATATTTATATAATAAAAAATTAAATAACAAAACATCTTTTTTAATATGAAATATAGGGTTGATTTCCTAATAGATCGAAAAATTATTTTCTGGTGAAAAAAAAGACAGACCGCTATAATAAATTTTATTAAATCATACAAAATAAACGTGTCTATAATGGTGAAAATTATTTTTGCTTATGGATATCCCACTGACATATTATAGAGCGTTATTTATATATATTGGGAAATTTGGAAATATGCGTATTTCGGAAAGTAAATTTTATTTTCTCGTTATCTATAAAATGTAAAACTTTCAATAAAATAACATACGTATTTTTTTATATTTGTTAAAAAATATTACCTCTGGGAGAGGATAATTATTGAAATAAAATTACAAAACCTGTTCGTTCCTATTATTACTGTGTAATTAAGGCTGATCGCACCTATCGAGTTCCTTGTGATATCGCAAATGTACGTGCGTGTGTCAAAGATACATGATAACCTTTTTGCAAGGCACCCAGTGGTAAAGTGGATATATAATGAAATAGTGAATAAACCTAGCAACTTTAAAAAAAAACAATCCCCGTAAACACTTAAAGCATTCGCATTTATAATATACTAAATTCTGTTAAAAACATTTTAAATATTTACTCCGCCGTTATTATAATGCTTCAAGCTAAGTGATACATTCTACACAAAGTTTACATAAAATAAATAATAAGACAGAAATACGATATACATTGTGAAAACAAAATGTTGCATTACAGATTTCACAGTATTTTACCCACAATTCTGATTTTGGCTTCTCTGCGTACAAACTTCGGGTAAATGATCGATTTTCCCGATTAAATCGAAGAATTGTCAAATTCACGGAGAAACTGCAATGCATATAAGTTGACGCATGTTTAAAAACAGTACGATTTAATTTCATCATCGACAAGAACCCCGATACAGTATATATACACAAAATTGAGACAATAATATTAACATAAAATCTACGTTTTATTGGAGATGCAAGCCTATAGATAACAATAACCGACAGATACCCTCCAGAAGAGCAAGATAATAATTAAAATCAAAAGTTTTCAAAAAAAGTGCGAGAAATACATTTTAAATAATATATCAAACAATCATTTTTTTAATATATATTTATATTCAATTTACAAACAAGTTTGTCGAGACTAAACAAAGTATATTATCACACAAAGCTTACAATGATTGCATCTTGCTGTATCAGACACCGACCTCTTCTGAGTGACTATTGGAGCGGCTAGTGGGCACAAGTCAACACGCTACACAAATCACAAATACAGTAAACGGGCAGTAATCTCGATATCGAGTCAGAAGAAGTGAAAGGGGACCGATGAGAGAAGTCTGATCAGGAGATACACAGTGGCACATAATGGAGAGAAAGGTGATTTGATAAATGCTGTTTGAACTCTAAAATCTATTGCACAGAAGCAGTACTACAATAATATATTCAATTTATTGTTGATTAGTTGATGATCGAAGAATAGGGGAGGAGAGGGTGCTGAGGTGCATCAACCTTGACTACTACACAGAGATTTGATGACCAATCAATGTCATTTGATTGGTCGTTGTGAATGTTCAAAATTAAACTAATTACAATAATAATATGACAGGGTTAGGGGATGCCAACATTTTACAATTTGAAAGGTTGTAAACTGATAAGTTTTATATAATCTCTAATTAGGTTTTGATAAGGGACGCAAATTACAGATACTCCACATACATCTGGTCAATGCCAAATAATATATTCGCATCGAGGCTTTTCTTTATCATTAAAGAGTTATCAAAACAAGGTTGATGCAACCTTGGACCAGGATTTTCGTGTATTGAATATTTCTAATGGTCATCAACATACTTTGTCGTTCATAATCTATAAGACAAGAAGCTAACTTCCTGTTCACGTCAGCTTATCTAGAAATGGGTTCTGTGGTCTCCCCCCCCCCTCCACCAACATATTTGTGAATGTTAATAGACGAAAACTGTAAAATCATGAGAGATACAAATGAATGATATCTCATAGAGGAAAAACAACTTCAAGCAAAAATAAGATTAACATAAATAAAAATAAAATATGATACAATTCACACATCGGCTAGAAATCACATCATAATAAAACGACCAATCAAAATTCAGATAAAGTATAAGTCATCGTAAGGTCTTATTATAGTATTACAACAGAGCATTAAAACACAGAAATAAAGGGAGAGACATTTAGAAAATAAGTAAACGTTGACATAAAATTAGTCTTATCATAAAAAGAAAGAAAAGATACATACATAAATAAAAATATATCGCAAGATTACAAAAATAAAGGTAAATATTTTGAGATACCACAAATACAGGTTGCCTAGGCAATACATGTTGGCAACAACAGCGGCTTCTACTTGACTACGATGCAGCATACTGGATTGAAGGAAGGAGGGAAGAGAGATTCCATGATTAACTGGAATTAAATTCTCCTCTTAAGATATCCACGAAGCGGCACACGCCACGCCGTGTAGACTACAGACAACGGCAATCGACCGACTGGAACATACCGATCGATAACACGATGTGTGCCGACCAGGAGATCAATATATGTAGACTGTGCAGATGATTGTCATACAAAATAACACAAAGACGACCAACCGTTGTTGGTGTGGGACAGGTTAGCTACAAAACCACTAATCGATACTAAAAGACAAACAACATTCCAATGGATTCAAATGCAGCGCACGGAGGACTGAAGAAGAAGAAGAAGAAGAAGAGGAAGGTGATGACGTCACCAATTGGTGGGGTTGAGTTTGATCTTGTAAAGTTTGAGTTTGAAGCCGAGATACTGGCTCATGACGGTGGAGCAGGCGGACAGGATGACCACTTTGAGGATGTTGTAGACGAGCGGGTTGATGGACCAGCCGCAGACACGGAAGGGACCGTCAACCTCTTTGAGGAGAACCTCCGCCAGTTTCAGTACATTGTTGGCCAGATGGAGTTCCTCCTTCTTGTGCGGCTTCTTCTCCATCGCCAGGTAGAGGTTGATCTGCGGTCGATGGAGAGGGGGGGGCACATTAACATACCGTAGAGGGTGGCACATTAACACACCGTAGAGAGGGGGGCACATTAACACACCGTAGAGGGGG
>JAUZND010002140.1:0-13049 GCA_034780555.1 Coelogynopora nodosa
ATATTCAAATTGCCGACCATCTTAAATCAATGCACACATAAGTTTACTGCATAACTAGTTAACTATATTGTTTTAATATATGGTAAAAAAAATAAAAATATTCTATTAAAAATAATATTTTAAATTTAATTTTAATTTTTCTTAAAATTAATTTTTTTTTTATTATATAAAAAATATATTTTATTTTCGATAAATAATTTTTTTTTTATTTATCGAAATTTTTCGACGAATAGTGATGATCATAACTATTTGCTAAATTTTTGCACAAATATTCTTTAGGGTAATATACTTAATATTCCAGTTAGTTCAGGCTATATTTTTATTAATTAAAAAGTTGCGGTTAGTTTGGTGTTTAATCCGACTAGTTCAGGGATTTCTGGCTAGTTCAGGAAATACAAATACATTTTTTCCCTTCTATTACTAATTATTTTTTTAACTATTTCCTTCTATTTCCACCTACAACAAAATGGTTTGCACCAAAGGAAAGCTTATTGAAAACTAATCACTTATACAGTTGTATAAGGAAAAAACATACTTTTTTTTAATAACTTTTGAACAAAAAATTATTTTAAAATTCTATTAATGTAAGTAGTGGTCAGTTTTCGATAAGCTTTCCAATTATATAAACCATTTTATTGTAGGTGGTATGGTTACTGAGATGTATTTGATGTACATATTTGTAACACAATGTTCTACTCATATAATATATTAAAGCAAAAATATTACATAATAAAAAGAACAGAAAATATTCATAATATCATAAAATCAAGAGTTTGTGATGAAAAAATTACCACATGATTATTTACAAGGGATACTGTTCATTGATACACAAAATAAAGTAATTTTTTTACCATTCTTAAAACTGACCTGTTTTTCCATGGCACAGAGTCAGAAACTCGTATGCACTTGTATATGTAACAAATACTTAATATGGGCCAGAAATAAAGCCTGACTTGTTCTGTATTGGTGACACAGCTTTATCTTCACATGCATCCATGTGTTTTAAATATTTTGCATGTCTTGGATTTCAAGGTCATCTTGATCTACAAAATTTTGTTTGTGCAGAATGACATCATGTTGGTAGATTCCTTCAGCCTCAATCATTATGTAAATGTGCACCCATCACTAACGATCCTTGTCCCTAGCAAAAATTCAATTGCAATTTATGCCTTTTGGCATCAAGGTATCATGCTGATGGTCTGGAACTTTGATGAGGCAGCAGTGACCACTTTGGCATTTGATTGCACCGAAGACACAATGGCCATCTCGCCATTGCCCACATTGGTGTTTTCTATGAAAGTATTTACTGTCATTTATATATTTCTACAACTATGGGGTCGCCATTGTCATGGAAGCCACTCAATTGCTGCAGATGGACTTCAAAGAAGACTTCACATACATCATAGTTAAAATTGTACCAGTCAATAATAGTTGGAACCGAGGCACCCACTTGGTATTGTAGATATAGTCATGGTCCCACATATACATTATGATAATGAGGTTAACCAGTCCAATGATAGATGTCTATTCACAAAAAAATGATTATCCTGTAAAACTTTAGTAAAATTGTGCATATTACAATGCCATCTGAATCCATTGATTCCTTCATTGTAGCATGTTAGTTAACAAGAAAGATTGCATTGAGGGCAACTGAACAGATTTCAAATCAACTTCTGCTTGGCTAGCCATCATATATTATTCATGTTGTTGCCAGTGATTTTGGGTAATAATGTTAATTAAGTAACCCCTTTGTTAGCTATATCTTGTTCCTTCATAACATCATTTACTATTAAGATCAGTGCTTGTGGTCATCCAGCCATATTAAATTTAAAATTTAGTGATGCAGGTAATGTATTTAAAACAATTTTATTTATATAATATATATACTATTATATTTTATGATATTATGAATATTTTCTGTTTCTTTTATTATGTTTTTGTTTTAAATACACTCGATTTTATTATACTCATTTTAATTTAATTTACAATGTTAAACTTTAGGATTACTGACCTCTGAAGCATAGGCACTTTTATATATTAGTCAAACATTTCTAGTAGTGCACTTATGCCAATGGGATGATGCTATCATTGACATTGATCTAAATTGTATCACATGTTTTCTTTGTGTTTATACATTCTATGTTTTATACTTGTTTTTACAATCAACTATCAATATATAAGTTAAATTTAATATTAGATAATATATTAATTAATTATGTGGATTTGGGACTTTTTAAATATAGTTTTGAAAAACTGTATATTATGATAAAGTTGTATGTATACATAAAGTGTTTTATGCAAATATTTTTGATTTAATATAATTTTTTTGGATTATTGTTTTATATTGGCACTCCATTAAATAAAATGTAGGTATAATATATATTTTTTTTACAAAATAGAAAAACTAATAAATTTAATAATAATTTATAATAAGCTAATAAAATAAAAACTTAATTTAAAACAAAAACAATAATTTTCCTGTTACCCAAAACAAATATTTTGAAATATAATTTATATGAAAACTTATGGCGATAACATCTTGTTAGACGAGATAGACTGGACTATAAATAGCTAGATACAGCAATAGGTAGCCTGTGGAGCATGCAGAGAAATATGGGTGCAAGTTTAGCATACATAATATGTAATAAGCCACAAGATGTCGAAAAGTATTGATTTTATATGACCATAATATACATATACATGATATTATATATACATAGAACTAATCAATTTAAGTGGTAAACATACGCCACCCCATGTATTATATTAAATACACTTAACTTGGAAACTACATCAACAATTCTATTCATTCTTATTTTAATAGTTCAAACTATTTATTAACCTTTCAACTTACCTGGAAGTTAGGGTTAGCAATTTTTTTAAATGATCGATTTTTTTAAAGAAGTACACCAACAATTATTTCTTAGTTAGAAGTGAATATCTTAGAAAAGTTCACCAATGCCAAAACCATGTTAGTACATTTTATAAGCCATTTATTTTGACTAGATGTTAGTTCAAATAGACTGTGATATATAAAAATATATTGTCAGATTTCATTAATATGATGTAATAAATATGCCAATAATAAAAGTAGCATATTGCCTGGCCAATAAAATAAGTAAAGAGAATATGTTTTCTATAAAATTAGTTTTTGATCGTTTGTACTACATTTATATTTTAAGTGGATTGGAGATCAAAAGTGTTTCTTGGCACACATGATGATGTGTTATTGTTGAGCATTTTTATGTAGACGATGTATTATTTCAAATTTTTGGAAAACTTTTTCAAATTATAGCTGTTTTTTAAATGTGTACAATTTATTGCTTGACCATTCTGTAACATTTTTTTCAAATGAGAAAAAATAATTGTACTAAACAATTTCATTTTAAACATTGAAACGTATTTTCCATGTGTGTATATATCCATCCCCCGATCCCCATAGCAACCCACAATGTCGTGTGATGCCATTCTGCTTGCGGGATGCTTCAATGAAACTGTTCTGGAAGTCCATTTTGCCCCGTTTGAATGGGCAGTGGACTGCCTCGCCATTGTCACCAGTTCCAAAGTTGTAATAGGAAAAGTGACATACGTAAGTCATTATCTGGTATTGTTGATATATTGACGTAACTTGATCAATATTGTGATTTATCGATGTGTTTATTGTAACCTTCAGACTGAGGAAGGCATCAAATTCGAGGAAATATATCAGGTGACCATGTTCACTCCACCAACTTGTTTTGCTTGGAGTCCGGAGACAAGAGTTGATATTATGCCGCCAATGTTTAAGTGAGTTATTTAATGATTTTTTAATATCTACAATTGTGGCGGGATAAATAAGGGTTCTAATTAATATTGAAAGTACTAATTACAATAAGAAACATTTTTGACTTTAAAAATAGTCTAAAATACTAAAACTTTCATATGCTTATCTATCTTCAATTAATGAAATGTGGCATATTTTTGAAACTCTATTCAAAGAAAATATAATAAATGTTAAGTTTTATTGACTGCATAAATTATGCTTTATCTGTGTTTTTTAAATTAAAACTTAATTCTATATTTTATAATTTGAGTTCAGTATTTAAATGATGATTGTTTTGACAAAAATTGTAATAATTGATTGGTTGATTTAGTTGTGCACTATAAATAAATATTGAATAATCTATTTTAAAAGTTAATATGTCACTTAATTGTTCTAATTTAAACTTTTGTACAAATCTATTACTCGTTTCACAAGGGAATTATTATAAACTAATCAATTTTTTCAATTGCTTTTCATAACAATTTGATCATTATATTTTTCAAAATTAACATTTTTATAATTTAACACTATTTGTTTCTTAATTTTGAATTTATCGTTTTAAATATTTACCAATAAAATATTAAATGTTATTTAATAGTTTTCTGTCAATACTTTCAAATTATATTCTTATTATAAATTAACAAATACTTTAATTAGTTATATTTAGCGCAAAGGGGTGCAAATTATAAAGTGATCTGCAAATCTTTTAATGGAGTTTGTCATATATATATTGATTGTACCATAATATTGATTTAGATTGTCAGAAACATCATTTATTTTTAAGTCGTATTGTCGTAGATATATGTATTCATAATTTCCTACAACTAATCTAACAGTAACAAGGTCTTCGCGCGGAGTAAGACATCTGTTTATCTCTTTAAATCAGTATATATATATATTGTAGAAACAATATCTATGGATATCTTTGTTCTGAGATTTTGTCTATTAATGCAGTGCATTGTGATACCATCTCTAGATATACAAGTTGGGTTGTTGTGTCACAGCAAGGTTACATTAAATATTGTAAACCAAGAATATGTTGTGAATGTAACAAGATGGTAAACCAAGAATATTTTGAGAATGTAACAGAAGATGGTAAAGCAAGTTAATGTTCAGAATGTAACAGAATATGGTAAATCAAGAATATGTTGTGAATTTAACAGAATATGGTAAATCAAGAATATGTTGTGAATTTAACAGAATATGGTAAACCAAGGTAATGTTGTGAATGTAACAGAATGTGGTAAACCAAGGTAATGTTGTGAATGTAACAGAATGTGGTAAACCAAGAATATGTTGCAAATGTAACAGAATATGATAAACCAAGGTAATGTTGTGAATGTAACAGAATGTGGTAAACCAAATAATTTCGAAATGCGTCAAACAATATATGATAAAATATTATGGTAATTTCAATACAGATGTGAGAATATTTTCATTTTTCAAATGGTTACTCTATGAACGGATTTACTGATTATCTTTATTAAATTACAAAACACAAACTGTGTATGATTTACATATGGACAATGTATTTTATACAACAAAAACATGGTTATACTTAAACATATATTAAAATTTTCCATCTTTTTCTTTTATGCCTGTCAAATAATTATTTTAAAATTAATTAATAAATTGATATATAATTAGCTGATCCGATCCATTTTTTATTTATCAAATCGAAAGTTTATAAAGTATAACGTTCGACATTGAAAATATCACAGTAGTTGGTACACCGAATAATTAATAAAACATGTAAATCAATAAACCAGCTCCTCTTAACCCTACGTAAGTGGAGGGAGTGAGAGGAGAGGGGAGGGCAAAAATAACAAATACAATTTAGAATATTTTAATATATTAGAAAAAATTATATTTTTATTGAATTGAACAGAATTGATTTGAACCATCGGGCAAAATGAGCTCACCAGATAGAAAGAAAAGTGATAAATAATGAAATATAAATCAAAAGAAAGGGTAACTATATAACAAAGAAAACCGACAAAAAGATCCACAAAAGGCAAAGGAGAGAAAATATAACTAGAAAAAACAAGAGTATAACTTCCTATTTTTTTAAAAATAAAACCAGCCAAAGGGGACCAATACCAGAAGTGAAAGAATAAGGAAGGAATTCAACCAAGTTATACTTGTACTTATAACACAGGCCTAGGAAATGAGAGGATGATAAGTCATGCCTGTAGTGGTTATATGTTAACTAAAGCCATTATTTAGGACACAAAACCAAAATGAACCGAAAGTAGAAACTGACCGACCTAAAGAGATACAGTAGAAAATTGCGGTGTATCTTATACCCCCCTTGGGTTTTCTGAATTGCCAATGAGTTAAAACTTGCAACATTAATTGACAAAATAAGTTTATCTTCAAATACAGGATGATCCTAAATTGTCTGGTAAAACTGCACATAAATGTATGTAAATTTACGATTAGTATATTCTATTATAACTTGCAAAATATAGTAACAATTATGCAGTTGTTGGGACCCTATATTTGTTAAATACATTTTAATGCTTTCATTAATAATTCAAATAATTTTTTTGGAAAAAATGATAGATATTTTACCTTGTAATTTTGAATCACCCTGTATATACATTTAACTCGAATAATAAACCTAATTATTAAATTAACCAGCAATTTAAAATAATACTCAAATAGTATTTATACTACTTATAGCTTTTTTATGTAAGTAGCATCATAATATAAATATACCAAACTATTATAGATTTCGTGATAAAAAGTTATAGCATATATACTGTAGGTCAATATATAGCATATATGGGTCAATATATAGCATACATGTACATATATGGTTATTTTACCAAAGTTTTTCTAATTGGAGTTTATGACGTAAGCAAGTTATAAAAATTATGCAAATTGAACAATTTATTTGAAAATAAAAAGAGCTCGACAGGTCTTTAGAAGGTATTTGTAGGAAGTTTGTTTTCCGGTGGTAGGGGGATAGTAAAATATATCCCCCCCCACGGAGTAAACCCTACAAAATATGTCTATGGACGAAGGGTTCAGTGTTCTGTATGTGCTTTCCTAGTCATTATTTGCATACCCCTTTTATCAGACTTTAGAAAATCGTCATTTATGTGTTTTTGGTAATATTTTTGTTCATTTCAGATTTGTTATTGGAAACGGGTCTGGTGATGTACAAATTTACAGTTTTTCTGAAAATTCTCCTTTTAATACCGAAGTAGGTACATGTGTATTGTCATGCAGATGTTGTCAATAGTTACATGTGTATTGTCATTAGTTACATGTGTATTGTCAATAGTTACATGTGTTTTGTCAATAGTTACATGTGTTTTGTCAATAGTTACATGTGTTTTGTCAATAGTTACATGTGTATTGTCATGTCAAATGAAGGTAACAAATGATTTATTAACATGTTCATTTAACAAAAGTAAAAAAATGAGCAACGTACAAAATTTTTTTTAAGTAATTTACATAATTACAACTTCTCATAATATTTTCCTTCACAATCAGATCTATGCATTTCTGCCGCTCAGACCATTTCTGAAAGCAAGTTGCCCAGTCTTTATCCATAAAAAGGGGTAGGGTTAGAGTTTGGCTGTCAGTCAGCAGGTTTAGCTGTGATGCGCTTGGTACCCTGAGAGCAATCAATAATCCTCTTAGTGGCTGACATGTGGCACATCAACTCCCCTGAAGTGTGTTCGTCAACGCAGCACCAACAAGCAAATGCTGACCAGTTTGTTACTTTCATTTCAACATGTCAGTAAACCACTTTTAAACCCATTGTTATCTTATCTCAGACCATTGTGACATAGAAATTGAAAGTATGAAACTATCCATAGAGATATTGACTTGCATTTTTAGCACCATCTGAAATTTATCGAACATAGGTAATATGCGTTGGGTATTGCTTTGATATCGGGTACGAGAACTTTTAGAAGACCCCTCGTATTTTTGATACATTGGTATATAATTACCACTCTGGACATGATTAGATTAGTGAAATGAGTCATACACATATTCTGTACTTCATTTAATAATTGTACTAGTAGTATAGGAAGAGTGGATTCTGACTCACGAATAATTTATTTAATAATTGTACTTATTTTTTCAAATGAAATTCATTTAAATAATTATGACAAATATATGTATAATTTGCGTTTTTTTGCATTAAGAGAATGTCGGAATATTTCATAGTTTTTATAATAATTTTCTCCTCTAGAAATTAAATTTGGTTCACAATAATCATTTTCTGTAGATTTAGATTTCATCAGAACACTAATGCACTAATTATAGTTTAATAACACATACACACACTAAGCTTATTGATCAACGAGTCCAGCTTGTTCGTCTTCCCTTAATCTTGCAAAAGCTCGTATACAAGACCGCTGAGTGGATCGATTCAGTGGCCTTCTGTCCGCAACACGAGGACCTCATAGCCATCACCACATCCGACTGTCTCTGCTCCCTTATTTCGATCAATCCGGAGCGGTTAGGAGTGCTGCATACAATCCGTCTTACATCAACAGGACGCCGGGTGTCATGGCACCCCTCAGTTGCCAAGCATTTGCTCGTCGTTGAGGCTGCTGGCATGCTGCGATTGGTCAATGCTAATGAGATGGGGAGGTAATACGATCTCTGCTAATTTTTTTACTGTTTTATACAAATGTTTGTTTGTGTATGTTTTTATGCTGTTTACAGTTTATACAGATCAATAAACAGTTCGTATAGACTTCATTCTAATGTGATGTTTTGAAAAAATCCATTTAAAATACAGTTTCTTTAGACGTGGTATTTCAAAACTAGAGCATACATGTGTTATTTAATATTATATATATTTAAATATGACCCCGCTTCCAAATGTGTCATGTTTTCATCGGTACAACACTGACTGTGGAAAATAACTGCACAACAAAATGGAGGTGATTGTGATTGCATTTATTGATTTTTTATTGATCGGGCTACTTCAGCTATGACGTACTCACGGTGCAATCTCTCTGCCGTAAAGCGCCCGTGTTCGATGCAGATTGGACGTCTGATTCACTCCCCGGTGGTGGCTGCACCAATGAGAGTTCAGCAACTTGCTGGTTGGCTGCTCTTACATCACGTGATGGACTCAATCTACTCAGACTGGATGCACCCAGGTAAGAGTGTTCTCTGATTTGATAGAATTGCTTGCTGACACGAACTAAAATTAATTTCTTAAAACAAATAATTTATTGATTCTGATATTTATGATATTTTCTAAAGACGTTATTAATTGATCAATATTGCAAGATGTTATTGAGTGCTCGGATTTAAGATGAATTTAAACTAGTTTTCCTGTGTACAATATACACGCATCATCATAGGCGGGCACTCAATGAGGTATAATGACTGATCTCACTAGACACACGGCTGAGTACAAAGAGTTAAATATTTGGTCTTCCATTTATTATAATTTATTTGCGTTCTCACTCAGTTCCACATCTTTATAAAATTAATGTTTTACATCTTAGTTGTGCACGTAGGACATCTCGTTGAGTTGACATTATTCGTACATTCAGAGGTCTTTTAGTTTAGTTGTTTGATAAATCTTATTACAGCGATATGTTTTTACTATTAAATAATAATTTATCATTAAATGTTTTCTGCATCAAAAAGTATTTAATTGATAAATGCATCGTATCTCTACTCCTCTCTGTTCAGTGAGACCGTGCAGAGTGTTCTTCCAGGTCAGGACGCTTGCCATGGAAAGCAGGTGCGCTGGTGCCCCAATAGTCCTTCGTTATTGGCTATGATTCAAGGTCGCGACTCCGTCCTAAAAGTGTTGAATACTCACCCGAATTCGGTGAGTTAAAGGCCCAGTCTCGATCATACTGTTTGTTGGCCACTCTTACTGTTTGTTGGCCACTCTTACTGTTTGTTGGCCACTCTTACTGTTTGTTGGGCACTCTTACTGTTTGTTGGCCACTCTTACTGTTTGTTGGCCACTCTTACTGTTTGTTTTATAAATTGTTATACATAGGCCTACAGTGATTTATTGTTGTTTTCATCTGATGTTGTACTAGTTTCTCAGATATGATTGTATTTGATTACCCTCTATAAAATGAACTATTTTCAATTAATTTTTACGTTTGTGAAGGTGAAATGATTGATACATTTGTTTTTAATGTTTAAATATGAACTCTGTTTTAGAATATGTTGTTGTTCAAAGGTTGACCTTCATTCTTCTTCTTCTTCGTTGTTGATTAGTTGCAGATCTTGAGCAACACGGAAGACTTCGATCATTGTCGCAGCATCTCGTGGCACCTCCATCGACCTCAGCTGGCCGTTGTCAGGCACTTCAGCGTGTACCTGGTGCTTGCTGATGCGCATTGAGGCACTCCTTCCTCACCTCTGGTTCCTCTACTTCCCGACCCTCTGTCATTATCAGCTGTATAGTATTACTAATATGGTACTTGTGTTTTTGTGAATGCATTTATTTATATTTTTCGAATTGAGCTTCTTTCTATATTGCAAATAAAGATATTTATGAGCAGATTTATTTTTCCTACCTGTTTTTCAGTAGATAGATAGGAAATACTGGGATGGGGTTGTTCAACATGTAAATTCTTTATAACCTTTCATTTTTAGTAACTAACTAATTGTATTAACATACTTTTGATTACATATCTTTTCGTAGACTATACTCGAGAACATGATGACGTAATGAAAATAACTTGACTGAAAACATCAATTTCAAATGACAATATAGATTACATTGTATACTTTATTATACAATTATAGTATTTTTAAAATACAAACAATCAACACTTACTATTTGCATACCGATCACCATTTAAAAAAAGTTCCGTAACGCCAGACCAAGTAAAAACAACAATTAGCGTAACTTTTTCACTATATTTATTAAAAGTACATATATAATATTATAAATTAAGTTAGGTGAGTTAAAATTAACCCCTTTGTCCTGTTAGTTAAAAAGAAATAAATATATATGTTCGAACACCTAGATATAGTCTTACAGTTATTTAGAAGAAATGTAAAAGTAATTGTAAATAGAAAATCGATCTTTTAAATGATGTTATACAAGATTAGTATACTGATAACTAAATTATACTTTATTACAGCCTAATCGCAGGTGATAATTGTATTAAAATTCTGATGTAAAATATCAACTAAGCAATATTTAATTTCGCTCATATACGGTCAATTTTATGTCTTGATTTAAAGGTGGTGAAATAAAGAAGTGTTTTATTGTGTTACTATAATATGAGTGAGGTCCATAAACGATTCTCAACGCGTCGCGAGAATCTGTTTTTGTAGCGTTGAGTCATAATACGTTCTGAAAGTGTTACATACATTTACTATATCGCCCTATGACATATGAATACATTGATAACTCCATAGGATGGGTTGTGAAATAAAATGTAATATTAAAAAAGTTAAAATATAAATTAAAAGCTATGATTGCATGGAATACAGCCATAAATGTTACAACAAATATAAATGGGAAATAGAAATGATATGTGACTTCTTGATTTATATATCTTCTGTATATGTTTAGATACAAAAGCAGATCAACTCTTTCAATTTTCGTCGAAATACATTTTTTGTAATATATTAGAAACTTGATTTTTTAATATTTATCTTATTCATTGATATCAATAATACATAACACATATAATATATTTTCGAAAAATATAATTTTTTATCTGGGAGTCACTATATATAGTTGATTATGTATCAAATATATTACAATATAATTGCTTCCTATTTATGTAGGTTCTGCAAACCGAAGAACAGAATAAAGTGACAAGGGCAGCGACTATGAACTATTTTAGTATTTGTTGCCAGACATAATTAATTCCAATCAGTTGAGCAGATAATTGTACACATCGTCAGCTAATTTGATATGATGTTATATAATATAATATTTATATATATATATATCTGTTCCCGCCAATGTCTAGTCAATCTACAGACTGCCTGAAATTAGCAACCAGGCAGTATTTGTATACGCGGCCTGTTTCATTTCAATCTAATAATTATTTGTACCTACGTAAAATAAATTAAAACAAATACAATTCCAGTATGTCAAAGTGTATATTTAAATTGATACAGCCTATACATTATTAAAACGTCAGGGAGGTTTGATGCAGCAAGACCAAGATATGGTTTTTGTCCATAGAATGCTTCATAGGGGGATCTGCTGATACCATATTTATCTGTATTATACAATACATACTGTATGAATTTAAATATACACTTCGACATACTGGAATTGTATTTGTTTTAATTTATTTTACGTACAAATAATTATTAGATTGAAATGAAACAGGCAGCGTATATACTGCCTGGTTGCTAATTCCAGGCAGTCTATAGATTGACTAGGCATTCTATAGACTGCCTGATTCAATACATTGCCGGTAACAGATATATAACTTACCAAATCATGCATGATATATGTTATCAAGATTCTGACGCTACTCATTAAATATAAGTAGTATGAAGCAAAATAGTAGATAAACATAGAAAATATTATGTAAAATTATTTGTAGAACTAAGGACGAAAGTTATACCAGTTTCAGTCTGACACAGCAACTGATAAAACCTCAGAAATTTCTCGATTCATCTGGTTAAGAAACCAAATCGATTTCGGTGTTACAATATTCGCTCCTATAAGCATCTACTTAATTCGTTTTAGTAATAAACCACATATTACGTTTTAACCACTATATAGGTACAGATGCAAGGTTAAATAAAAAGTATCCACTAAATTAAAATATCATTCTTCATTACTTTAACTATTTTATTAAGGGAACATTTCTCTCATTTCTGAACTAATGTTTAAATTAGGAAAAATTATATTTTCTTACATTATCGGCGCGCATTTATACCCCTTACGCAATTGGCATATTTTTTTTTATAAGAACGCTTTGAAAATGTTGAATCTTCTAACAATTATATAATATATATCATGATCTAAATATAATTCGACACGATTGTAGTATTGCAAACTGGATACTATTGTTTTAGTGCTTATATATGTGTTGTTTTGTTAACCTCATTTTAAAAAACAATAATGAAAGTATAAAAACGGCGTGTAATATCTTGCAGACACATGCAGACACATGCAGACACATGCAGACACATTCAGACACATGCAGACACATGCAGACACACAGGCAGACACATTCAGACACATGCAGACACATGCAGACACATGCAGACACATGCAGACATATGCAGACACATGCAGACACATGCAGACACA
>JAUZND010002141.1:0-13048 GCA_034780555.1 Coelogynopora nodosa
CTCAGTAGTAGGGAAGGACCTCTATGAATCCTATGTACTCAGTAGTAGGGAAGGAACTCTATGAATCCTATGTACTCAGTAGTAGGGAAGGAACTCTATGAATCCTATGTACTCAGTAGTAGGGAAGGACCTCTATGAATCCTATGTACTCAGTAGTAGGGAAGGACCTCTATGAATCCTATGTACTCAGTAGTAGGGAAGGAACTCTATGAATCCTATGTACTCTATGGTCTAGGCGTTGTTAAATTATTCTACATATTTCAATGCGTTTTACTTGTAAATCCACCAGCAATTACAAAAATAATAATTGTTAATCAAATCTACAGCAGTGAAAATTAAGTTCACAAATTTACTTTCCTCTTTTATTGAATTAAGCTAATATAATTTATTTTAGAAAATAATTGTTAACTACATAATCAAAAAAAATTTTTTTTAAAGTAGTGAATGCATCTTTTTTCTACATTATTTAACATGATTATGATTTTTAACATGATTTTTGAATTATGAATTATGAACTATGAAACATGAATTATGATTTAACATGATTTTTAATTGTCTATTTATTCATGATATTAAAAATGCAATAAAATGTTTAAAACACGAGCAATAAATAAGTTAAATAAAACACTCGTCCCAAAATTAACCGCAATTAGGCTAAAAAATAGATATTAAACGTTTCTAAGTTGACAAGGCATATTGTTATTTCTATAATTTTAATTTTATTAATTATTTTTTGTCTTTAATTTTTCCTTTCCGTTTCACAGTTTCTTTAATAGGAAATTGATTTGGTCAACTGAAGAAGAATAACATCTGATTTAACTTCATATTTTTATTTTATATTTCAATAATGATTAATTTGACAGAGAGCGATTTGTTTTCGTATTCAATATTATTATTTCGTATGTATGTCATTTTTGTTATCACATCAAACATTTTATGATATGATGTTATTAAACATAAAACTAAAAGTATTGATTAAGAATGGAATAAAATACATTATTATCTTGCCGAATTCTCTCTTTCCTATATTATGGGGCAATTTTGAAAATTGAAATACTGAACGAAGCGTTTTATTTTTTTGTCAAAAATAATTATAGGATTTTTCAAAAAATGCTATCTACAAATATGACGTGTACAACGATAATGACTTTAAAGATCATCAAAATCAAAAAAATAACTTAGGCTATCATTTTTTTAAAATTTAAATGTGATTTCTTTTACTGTAATTGCATGAACAAGTACATTAGTTCATAAACATAATTTATTTTTTTAATATTTACTGAAACTTTGAAACTTTTCGAATCTATTGTATAAGTGTACAACAACAAGTAGTCTGTTTCGTGTAACTCACCCTTGGAGCAAACTATTCCGGAAAAAGTGCGTATTAGATACAGTCAACTAAAAACATATATAATAGTCCACACCTAGCTATATATTGTATATATATATATATATATATCAAACGAACGACAATAAATTCATTTATTTTCTAACAGGTTCGTCGAGTTGTGGTTTTTTCAATTATATATATATATAGCTCCATGGATACGCTGGATCCATTTGTAGTTTGGATCGTTGGAATTGTTGTCAAACAAATCATCGTATGTGTGCTTAGCAGACTTGGACAGTATATGATAATGGTGGAACAATTGACTATTTATGCTGTCTGAAAGACGATGTTTTCACTGGAAACGGCGATGCATTTGGCTACCCCTACATGTGTCTGAGTTTGGGGGGTTGTTTGGGTGTCAACACACAGGAATAGCGCAAACATCTAGACGGACAGCATCTCGCAACAGGCTGTTGCAATTAAAGTCAATTTGCTGTCAGACTGAGATTCTTTCGTTTTTTGTTAGTATAAGTCAGCAGAAACAATTTGGTAATATAGAAAAAGATGTAGTGAAAATAGGCTGCCATGAAAAATTCATTTTAATATGGACACAGGTGACAGTTATTATCTTTTATTTCAAATTACTACTTTATATGGTCTGCAAAAACATTAAGTCTTCCCACTTTTAAAACGAACCTCCAGTTGTAGCATATTTTGAATAAGCATAATAAGCATAATGAGCAGATTAAATAAAGTTCCAAAAACTATAATCCCATTCTAAGAATGAAAAAACAAAAAATATATATTTTCTATATATACATTTTCGTAGTAAACATTGAAATTTATCAAAGCATAATGTGTATAGTACTTGGATAATAAGTAGTATAAAATAAACCACGAATTAATATATTAAAGATAATGCACGTCGGAGTCTTTAATTGCATTATTGATTTACAGAATGATTTATTTCATTTAATCAATATCAACTTAAAAATTTAATTTTAATTTATTTCTGTGTATGCTAATTTGTTTCTTTTAATTTTAAGTTTAATTAATTTAATTTTAAATTTCGGGGACTTATTGACTATTTCAATTATGCATTATCACCGCAGGGGCTCTTCCAGGCTATGTGTGAGGTGGATTGCTAACCGGAAGAAGGGATAATATTAACAAATTCAAAGGGGTAATATATTTTGACGCATACACAATTTATTACAAAATATGGACAAATTAAAAAACACAAGAAACACATTAAACTGAATGCACAATTTGACATTCACCATTCACAGTTTTACTGACTGATTTCCCAAATACACACATAATGCACATTGTAATGTATAGAATAACGTATTGCTTCATAAGAAAACTTTAATACAAGAGGTACAAGATGAAACATTACACAGTTAAAGTATTGCTTTAAATTGTGTTTATTAAGGCACATGCGCCATGGATGTTTCTGAATAATCCTCCGGGCAATGTCAGTCTTACTGATTACAAATTCCGAGCTGCCTCTCTAATTGACAGAGTTCGTAATGTCCACATCAGACGTCTGCGTTGAAGCATTCTATAGTAGTTCAGCTATCGACGGATTTACTCGATGACTTTGCCGGACAGCTATATGCGAGGAACCTTTTCATCGATGTTATTCTCTTTGACAAATATCAAACTTTTAATCAAATATCCAAACTTTTTACAAATGTTTTTTCTCTCTCATTAAATCACATAGTATTCAATAATATGCTGTTTGACCTTCCTGAAAACTAAGTATACTAACGTGCGCTTTTTCTCTGAAGCGAATAAAAAATTGGGGACATTCCATTTAAAACCTCTTTTGCAATGAAGAACGTTTCGGGGTGGTCCAATTGGTTCAAAACATGTCAAGGGTCATTTTTTTGATGATTGTTTCTTTATCCCACTTTTAATTTTCAGAGTTTCATTTTAACAAGGATTCACAATTTGAATAAAACTATTCTATTCTTGCCATAACAGTAATAACATTTTGAGAGATTATATATAGTTATATATTTGGTAATTACATGCAGTTTATTATATAAATTATAAGATTCAAATTTAGAACATTAACCTTTTCACCTTTGGTATTACGTTTTCAAATAACAACATATATGAACAAATTTACAAATTTATGAACATTTTTATCATTTTTTGTTTTAAATTATTATATATTTGCAAATTTGGTTGCTTTATTTGGGAACATTTAAAAAACATTTTAACCATAATTCTGAATATTCCTTAATTTTCTACTTACTTGAACCGCTTAAAAAACTATTAAAATTATTTATCCGCCTTGGAGGTAAAAATAAAGGTAGATTCTTTGCTCAGAAAAGCATTATCTTTTGTATCTGTTGCTGCATGTCTTTGTAGTAATTATATAAGATATACATTGATGAATCTGTTTTGCTAACTTTTCATGTTCCTAGTCATTTCTAATAATCCTGTTATAGTTCTTCTTTCTAATATCGCGTTTCCCCTTTCGATGATATGACAGTCTGAAATTAGTAGGCTATACTACACAGTTTCTATTGTTCAAAGTTTCGTGGAAGATTAATCATAAAATTATTAATTTTCATTATTTCAAAATTAAATAAAAATTCGTCTGGCAGGCAATCCACATACAGCATTATTGGACAATTTTAAAAAAACCTCGGTTGTTGAAATACATTCATACAATGTTAACAAACATAGGGATAACTCCGATAAGGATCCTCAAAAAAATGAAATCAATAATTTCATTATTGTGTCTTAATTCGCCTCATTGTGTCCTCATATTCATGGTCACCCATATATTATGTTTATACTGATATAAACACCAATTACTACTTATAACACAATTAAGTAGTACAGTGAAAAATATATTTACAATATTAAAAGACAGCCAGTAAAATTAGTTTACAATTACAATAAGCATTAAATCATGTTAATAATATAGAATATCCTAATAAGTTTAACAAAGTATAATTAATAATAATACAATCATAAAACATTTAGAAGAATGTTACATAGAAATGTCGTTACCCACACATTTATCCCATAGAACACAAAAAAGATTTAATTTATAATAGAAAAAATACGTTTCTATTCACTGTATTGAAAATATTAAATTCTGTATATTTGTTCACAGGACATTTACTCCTCATTCAAGTTACTAGCAGGAAGTTTGTTCCTCTCAAATTTTTCAGATCTATAAAAAAGTGTGATCTATAAATTTTAATTTGTATTCTAATATATTATAATTAAATGGTGCACTTCGTGCAATTGTGCAATTAGCTCATTTAAAAAAACGAGAGATAAATATTAGTGTCTCTAAATCAAAGATAAAAGTTTTATTCTATATGAATATTGTATATATAGGCCCTACCTGGTCAGCAAATATTTGTCAGGGACATCAAAAGGATATATCATCCTTACAATGCTGACTTAAATTCATATATATTTAGATTGTTATTATTATTATTCAGGTATATTAATCCACTTTAAATAGCATAGGCTACAATATTAAAACTGGTGATTATATTTATTGATGCTGACTAAATGAACAATGAACCATCTCTATTTAATAAATAATGATATATAGCATAATATAGTAATTGTGTATTTTGGATGTCAGAGGTATTACATTTGGCTTATTTCATTTTATTTTGATCACTTTATTATGACAAATCCTTTAAAATATATTCTCATAATTGATAGATATTCGAGGGAAGAAAATTTCCAGCTAGTCACTTAAATGGCGAGTAAACGTCGGATATCAGTGGAAAATTTGGTAACCTTATGTTTAACTTGCAAATGTAGGTACTCGATTATTAATATCAATGATATTTAAATGCTTTTTTGAGAACAGTAAGACTATTTTTGTAAGAAATAATTAACCTAATCTAATTTACAAAGGCCACATATGATGGATATGATACCTGTTGATACGTGTCGTGTGAGAACTTTTTGAACAAATACAAATAAGGTGTATATCTATTTTACATCAGCACAATAGCCTATATGGCTTCTTTTAAACTATCTAGAAATAGGTTAATATCGGTTTACAGTAAAAGTAAAACCATTTACTGTTGTATGCACAATATTTTTATGTGAAGAAATTAACAACAACAATAACATTAATTTAAGATATGGAAATTATATAAATTCATACAATTCATTCTTTCATATAGATATCTCTTAACGTTAGATTTCACTCGTTGATGGGTTCAACAAATTATTAACATTTTTGACGCCACATCCTATTACTGCGATGAAGTCATATAACTTTAAATAATAAACACTAGGTAGTCTACACTAATATTATTGTTTTTATGTACATTTTCTTATATACTGTATTTATTTTCAATGGTTTAGATGACTTGAAATTGGCTTAAATGACTTAAATGATTATTTAAAACCCTTTAACAGAACCCCATGTTGTTGGAATCCGAGATTCCAATTACCTTCGGAGGAGGATGGTCAAATAATTGAACCATTAGCTTATGCAATTAAATATTGTCTATCAATATAGTGCATATTATTGCATATTATTGCATATTATGCATATTATGCAGTTCATCAAGGCAATTATGAATGTGTTATTTGTTTTCTTATCAAATGATTAGTTATCTGTCTGTTTTGCGATAAAGATGTGCTAATTTATATTGAATCAGATAGGAGGAAAATTAAGTGAATTACCTGTTTTTATTTAATCTATTTTCATCATTATAGTAACATCATTAGTTGTCCGTAAGGCGCCAATCAAATTATATTGCATAAATTATGTAAAGATGTAAATGATGAATAAATGTTTCAACGTGAAAGATACTTTTTGATATAATCAACATTTTTTAATGTCTTTTAAAAAGGATTTTGAGTCACCAGGTTGATTCTATCTTAAACTATCTTAAACTTCAAAGTTAAAATTACAGCTTTCTTTTACTGCTGAATTTATATTTTACATTTAAGAGTAAATCTGTATATATAAATTTTGTGCTTAATATTCAAAATTTAAAAATTAAGATATAATGTTATCATTTCCAGTTAGTATATATATATATATATATATATATATATATATATCACAACTGACTAGATGTAACTCTTTTATCTCAAAACAGATCAATATTATTATATTAGTAACTAACTATAACAACCAGTGATTTTATAAAAAAATTATGTAAAATAAATTCATTTTAGTACGTTTCGAGTTTATATCAAAGTCTCATACATTCAACTATAGGATTAGCCTTTTTGACTAGCAAATACTATTTTTTACTTATTGTACTACTTATATATACTACTTATTGTACTACCCCGACTATAGTTGTACCAAATTAATATGAAAACATTACAATTGTCGCATTTACTATTACAATCGTCATTATTATTATGTGTAGAAGAATTTCTAATGCATAAAATACTGCCTACATTGTATGAGGATACATTTACATACATGTATATAATGTATATATATACAAACTGAATGGAATAATGCATTGAAGATTCTATCAAAGATTCACTTGGAGGATTCATTCGAAGAAAAATCCACAAAATGATATCAGCCAACTCATCAGGTATGTTGCGATGTTTAACATACAAAACACCTGCAAAAAATATATATATGTATTTAATTTAATCAATATTACGTTAAATGTACAAAGAATTCACAGTAAGATATAAATTTATACATCTAAATTTGTTAAAAGAATATACAATAGATGCTCACATTTTTCAATATTTAAAAAGCGATATCGATATTTAATCGATACTTAACAGCATATTAAGTATCGATACAATTTAAAATATATTTCACTAAGTATTCAGTACATATATTTCGGTACAATGCGTAACTCCATGTCCATTTTAAATCATGTTTATAACTTCAGTATGTGAATATTCCTATCAGTTTCACTTCAACTTTTAATAAAACGACTTGACAGTTTTAGCAATTTATAATATTTTCTAAAAATGATAACTTAATAACATTTGCATAACACTTCTTAATGAATACATTTATTATTTTAGAATATTTAATATAACACCTTCAGCACATTGCTTTTTATTATAATATTATTTCTTATTACTTTTTTGTACAAAATACAATATGGTATTGATTTGTTGCACATTTTAACATCTTGCAACGTCATAAAATATTGAAAAAAAGTACTTAAAATAGCGCGATTGTAACCATATTGAAGAGAGACAGATATTGATTATATTCAAATGCATATTTTGTTGATTCCAGAGACAATTTTTGGAAGTGAATATCGGTCAATTGCTCCTGCACTTTTAAGTGAATAGACGGACAATTACTGTATGCTTTAGTATGCCCAGGTTAGTATGCCCAACTTAGTGCCTGCTGAGTAATACACTAATGTTAATAATAATATTAAGCCGGTGAAACAATTCATAGCCTTATAATCTGTTTTTACTTGTGTATTTTCAGTATAAGGGGAGCAATTGACTGGATTCGCATCGACACTGACCGACACCAACGAGTCTACATAAGTAGCATTATAGGGGGCCGGCGGCCCTAATACAATGTTACATGAATCCCCCACCCTTACCGAGGCCGCACTGAATCTCGCAGAAGACCCAGAGTAGGTGAAGTAATACAGGTTGTCCCGGTACCCTTTGCTGATCTCCCCGGCCATTACGATGTGCATAAAGAAACCAGCAATGTTGATTATCATCTCCTGGAACACGGAAATAAATAATCTGAAGCTGTTGTGAGATCTGTGTTGATTTTAACAATTAACGACTATATGGTACAGTATTCAAACTACAAATTGACAAAAATCGATTGCTCAATTACATATCGCATATAACGCATAACTCATAATGTAGAATGTAAATTGATATTTATCACTTGGGTTGCTGCATTTATTTCGTGTTATACGATACAAAGTATAGATATACAATGGATATATATAAATAAAACATTACCACAATAATAAAAGTATGAACATTCATTTGAGCTTTCGGTTTTCTTAGACCATTTAAGGTCATGAACGAAAAAAAGGGAACAAAGGCTCCAAATATATGAGAGACACAAAAATGTAGACAATAGTAACTAACATAACACCTATAGATGATGAGTGGCAATTCAATAATAGTGGACTCATTTTTTACCCTATATAGCTACATACTCCATAATATTAGAATTTACGCAAAAAGGTGAAATAATACTGCGTAATTAAAATATGCATCAAAATAAATTTCGTCTCAAATTCTATCGATTCGGTTTTATTTCATAGATACAAAGTGGTATTTTTATAATATATTGCTGTGTTTATGTTCAATTTTGTGTTTTACAAATAGCATATATATACACATCTTTTTTAATACTAGACAAATAAATATACTGTCTTTATGAATATATTTTCGAGAAACAGTAATATCTGTACCATAGAGTAAGGGATAGATGGGAGGTGGGGTAGATAGATACATAAAAGTAATAAATATATCGAGATTTGACTCTTATATTGATCTGTAGCAGTTCAATATACTTACTAACTTCTTACTCGAAAGCTTTTGCAAAATAATTATTTAAAAACTAACAGCAGTAAAATAGTCAATGTAATAAAACAGTTTTAGATATGCAGGCAATAAATTTTATTTTATAGACAACTTACGCATGTTAAAACGTTATGAATATAGCTATATGTTAACTCTTACATAAAAAAATAAATAATAAAAAATAAATTTTAATTTTTTTAAACTCCTTTAAAAAATCAATTTAATAAAAAATACTTAACACTACTATTTTGTTACCAATTTACATTAAATTTATTAAAATAAAACGATTTTCCATTGAAGAAGAGTTATGATCAAATCAATTAAATTGAATCATTAAATCAAATCTCTATATCTTCTTACTTTATGATCATTTAATATAAATTGACCATTTTTATGCACTACATATTATATTGTCAATTTATTTAAAACTATAATCAATTAATAATTTGACTAAAAATGCATTCCATCTAATTTAACAGGAAGATAGCTAACCGGTTACCTATAGGTGTTTATCATATTGTAGTTATTTTTTTAATGTATGGAAAGACTACACATAGGTTAATTACGTAATTAAAGTTGCATAACAAATACCACAGAGTAATAAATATCTACATTAGCCTACTTACTCTATGATAAATACTATTAAATACGGAAAAAATAATTACGTGACTGAAAAGATGAATAGGAATCGGATTATTTAATTGAATACAGTAAAGCTCTCCCTTCTCATGTTTACAGATAAGCTTAATCTAAATTTAAGACATGATCAATGTATTTGGAACTTTAATTAATAAAGGTGGACTCGATCATATACGGAAACTATTACAATTATTACCTGCGCAGAATGGAAACCAATACAATACACTGAATTATAGAGTTGAAAACATGATTAAATAAGGCACTATTTCTGTTACAATTAGATACAGCTGTTTTACAAATATTTATATCTCTACCTGCAGTTTCCCTTTAAATGAAATTTATGACAATTCCTACAGTTTCTACAAGCGCTATTATATTAGATTTGGGCTAGAACATTTAGCTGCTGCCACATGGTTGTCAATGTAAACATAGTGGAAAATCAAGTAGTTTTTAGTGTGTTGTACAAGATTGTACGATTGTGGCCGATTATTTATTATAAAAATTAGTTTTTCTAGCATTAGATAAATATATTGATTTACCACTGTGTCTTATCACCAATTAAATAATAATTATAAGTGGAAGAAGATTAGCGTCTTCACAGCGAGCAACGCAAAGTTAGAAGTTCTGCTTTTTAAATAGTTAATTTAATCTGTTATATATCATACTATAACTTATTATTATTATTATCACTCAATGCTCCATTCAAATGTAGAAAATAAGTATGTGATAAGACGACTTTTTGCATTTAACTTAAATATTGGGGACAAAAACATTACATTATTAAGCAAAATAAAATAATTTCAGTGGAGTGGCCTGTTTGAAATATTAATATTGATTTGTCATATATTGATTTATATATATATTAGTATTGATATATGTATATCTTCTTATTGATTCAATCTTGAATAATTGTACGTAATTATATTTATTGTCATATGTGTAAAAGGTCAAAACAAAAATGTAAATAAATTATATTTGTATTTTTATATTTATAAAAAATAACTATTAATTATAGCAGCTGCAGCAGACACTCAAATGCGTTTTTAATGATTTATACCATCCTGTAAATAGAGCATCAGAAAATTTAATTTGAAATTATGTATAGTTTTAAGTATTCGATCATATTATTTGAAAATATACGACATATAGGTTGGGATAACTAAACGAGAAAAGAGAAATCAAGAAGATAATAATAAGAAAATTATTTAATATGGTCAGTTAAGATAAGTCTATATGATTGCTTTTTTATTTAATTAGATATAAGTTTGCACAGGTGAGAACACAGAAAAATAAATAAGATGAATTAAGACGATTAAATCAAACGAGTTAGGATACTTCGATAATTCTATAGAACAATATAACTCACTTAAGAAAGTTAAAATATAACTTAATAAAGAGAAGATGAGATAAGTTCGGATAATTCAATTTCATAATTTCAGATAAGTCATTATAAGACAAGTCAACATAATATGTTTGGGTGAATAATGTTACATGCAATAATAATTAAATAAATATGCTTGGATAACAGAAAAACAAATTCTATACATAATTTAATGAAGGAATCATTTTCAGTAAGGTCAATCAGTGACTCACCATAAAGCACCACGAAGACACGGTCATCCGATTAGGAACCCCTATGGTGTACAAGAGAAGGACAATGATTGTAATAAGCAGGAAGACCAGGGAGAATACGAGACAGAAAATGAGGTCACTGTCATTTTGGTGATCCCCTAGAAGGCCGGTGGTAATTGATCCGAACACCTGCAAATATACAAAGGCGGGTTTTCCCGGATGGTGCAATCACTTGTTTGTAATGTACGGTATTAATTTAATGGTTAATATATTGCTTGTAAACAATTTTTTATTAATAATATAATATATATTCATTGACTTGATTAGGATTATAATTATGATTATGATTGTGTTTGACTCGTGTTGTTTTGTCTTGTTTTGTTATTGGCCCTTGGCAATTTACTCCTTTTTCTCTCCCGTCGGTTTAAAAATAAAAAATAACGGAGCTGTTGCATGGAATAATGACACAATAAATGTTTGTTAAACATTTAAAACTATTGTTAAGATGTCAACCCGACAAAATCTATCCTGGAGAAAAATTTCTCGGATCTATACGGTCCCCGTAAAAATGTTTCCCTCAAAATGACCAACCTCGACAAATGTACGCTTTACGTTAAATTTATTGTCTTTTTAATTATCAATAATTTAAATTGTAAACACTTATTTTTACTAATTATATAAATAATTTTCAACATACGTACTCTACAATTATGAATAAAAATGCAATAAAATCAATTAATAAATAAATGAGACACAATCATAAAAATTAGTTATATATTTATTTTAGTGTAAGTTTTTTCTTATACTTTTTTTTAAAGTGTAATAATTTTTCTTTATTATAATAACAAATCACCGGCACCTTTATTCAAAACAGGTCTTGAAATATTTTTTTGTAATTTAGTGGGTGAATAATCGAAGTAATCTTACTTTAATACAAAAAGAACACTAATAATATTCATTATAAATAAGTATTACAGCTATAGTATAGATTACATACATGAGTAGTCTTGGTAACCTAAACTAACTAATTATGATTTGGATATTGCGTTTAAAAATTTTAATTCAATAAGATGTAAACTTTTTAGATTACAATAACTTTTACACTTCCCCAATACTTATTGGTAATGTCTCCATAAAATGGTGTAGAACATTTAGACAGAATCATTTTTTGGTATATATCAAAGAAGTTACATGACGCAAGGAGTGTGTATGAAATGAAGACGATGCCATGCAGTGATGAAATATACCGCAATAGAGATAAGGTATGAATCAATACTGTCTGTTTAGCTAATTATAATGCCGCCACGTTAACACAAAGCTGAACGTCACTCTCCACGATCAACCAACTGTAAATTATGTTTTTTTTTATGGTCATATTTTATTACCAAGCAAGGGGGGGGTCAAATTTAACGTCCTTATTGTGTTTTTTTTCCTGCGCGTATATAGGCCTATGTTCAATTACATTCAGCAGAAGCGTTATGTTATAGTCCCAAACAAAAAGTGCAAAACGAAACAATTCACATTTATAAAAATATATCAACTTAATTACTATAGTATAAAAATTGTGGGTTTTTCCAGCTTAGAATAATACTCGATGCGGTATTACTTATATCTACGACATGTATCAAGTTCTTCTGCAATGAAATATAGAATTTTTAATAATTACCATTGTGATTATATAAGGAATCAAAAAACCAAAATTTTAATTAATAGGAATTTTTCTTTTTTTAACATCCTATCAACCCTTCATTTTCACCTTCCTTAAACTTAATTTGCTTTAATTTCTAAAATATAAAAAGAATCAAATAGACTATAGCTGTTGTACTAACATGACACAAATCGCGCACACACAGGGGGGGGGGGCAGAGTCGAACAGAATACCGCCAGCACCATGCATATGGAATGCACAGGAAGCAGCTTGTACATTGTGGTTTTAGTTATTGTTTATGTACATAACAATTATTATTGTATTATTGAAGTGAACTGTGTTCATGT
>JAUZND010002142.1:0-13047 GCA_034780555.1 Coelogynopora nodosa
ACTTGATGCTAATAATAGATTTGCACTCATACACATAGTAGATGGTGTGATATTAATTTCCACCAATGAGAATACATACTTTAAATGCTAATATTTTCATATAAGCATACACACTTCTTTCACATTATTTCTTACTTATTGCTGATTGAAAATGGGCAAGAATAAAGACATTCTAGCCACCAAAGCTGCAATGTGGTGTTTCTCAATCAGTTGTTCAACATTGCCTTGTGCGCCATGCTGAAACTGGATTGTTAACAGCTTGAAAGTATCCATCAAGAGCACGTGTTACTAATGCACAAACAGATAGTCTCATTGAACACTGTAAAAATCAATCTGACCATCTTTTCAACACAAATTTGATCTCAGCTGCCAATGCCTGTGAGTGCATGTACCATTCGACAGAGATTAAGTATGGAAATAGGCCCCAAGTCATACAAGGCTACTCCGAAACTGTCAAAGAAGAATATCAAAGACCGCCTATCATTTTGTCAACACCACAAGGATCTGACTGCAGAGGACTGGCACAAAGTGTTATTCTCCGATGAGACAACTATTAAGCAGTATTATAACTATCACAAAACTGTTTGTCGACCCCCAGGCCTACAATACAATGCATGCTACATGACCTCAACTGTTAAACATCTTACGACCATAATCAATGGTTTGGGGCTCAATTGCTGCTTCTGGGCATGGCAATCTGTGGATTATGCCCCTGGGACCACAATAAACGCCAAAGTCTATTTATGAATTTTGAAGGAGAAGTGACCAACCTTTATGCCATTTCGCAATTGTACAGTCTTCCAGTAAGATTGGGCACCATGCCACACTGCTCGTCTCACTAAGTGGTGTTTGGCAGAGCAGCACATTGAACTCCTGGCACCTTGGCCAGGTTCCTCCCCAAACCTCAACCCAATCGAACACTGCTGGGTGCTTGTTAAAAGGAAGGTCAGCGATCTCAAACCTACCAGTTATGACGATTTGGTACAAAAAATAAAGCAAGTTTGGTGTGAACAAATATCTGTGGACTATTGCAAGAAATTGGTGGAGTCTATGCCAGATAGGATATGTGCTGTTCTCCATTCCAAAGGTGGCCCAATCAGGTTTTAGTGACATATCTGTGGACTATTGCATATCATCATTATGAAAAAGTTTCACATAATGTATTTCTATTCATTTTACTCCTCTGTGTGTTCAATATACACATTAATGTTGAAATGATTAAATAGTTCAAAATAAATCATGTGATGCTAATCCAGTGGCTGCGACTTAAATTGAGCTGCACCAGCACTGATTTGCATATATATGAAATATAAGATACTCATAATGTGCACCATTATGCTGATAAAATAAAAGGTCCAACTTTTTTTTGGTGTCTTTGCATTGTAGCTCTGTGGATAGTGCAATGGGTGGCTATAAAATCATGCCTATATACTGTTGTAATGAATATATTTTATATTTCATTAAATTGTCTGGACAATTTGTGAAATGCTGGAATTTGTAGTGAAAACTGTATGGGCACCCTGGTCCACATTCTGTAATATGAGTGTTAGTGTTATGCAAAGCCAATTTAGGGGAATTAAATTATGATTTGCTTTAATGCACATCAATGGATATACCAGTGAGTAGGGAACATTTATGCTAGTCATTTAACTTTTCTCTATTCTATCTGCTTTTTCTCTTTCTTTTGATTACTTTTGAGCCAGTAATAATGCGTATACTATTAAGACACCAAAAATGTGCTATAATTTATGAATTATGAAAAAAGGCAATTTTGATTGCTTCCAATAGAAGATCCATTTCTTTGTTTTTAAATGTGGTAGGTATACATCTAAATATTAGTTCGGCACAAGTTGACCAGGGTATGAGTTGACTTCAGTTTGAGTTGAAATGTATTCATTTAGGCACTTATTCTATAAACATATAAGATATATACATCATACTGTTAAAATACAATATTTATAATTTTGGCTTACTTACCTAATATATTCTAGTTTAATTAAGTCATATTACAAATTTGAATAATAATATATTATAAAAATATTAGGTTTCTGGTCCTGTTCTGTAAAAAACTATTTACTAATACTAATAATAGAATGCCAATAATTCATCATTTATAGACTTATCTCTACTTTTTAATTATTTATAGGCATGGCTACATAATTATATTTTAAAGTTTTCAAATTTAAGAAGTCCAACATAATGTAACTAAGAAACAGATCCAGGCTAGGGTTTTATATTCTACAGCCTTTATTTAGTTCTATTTAATTGTGTCATTCTGAGATGTTTATACAATATTTATTTTTCATCTTAATATCAGTTGAAATCTTAAAAGTACAATTTTGTCATTGATTAGTGAACTAGGATTCAGTGTCATTAAAATATACAGTCAGTGTTATGACGGTTTTGATAATATGACAGGCAAAGTGAAAGGTGTAAGTGCCATAATCCAAAAATAACTTGCCAACGTTCTTCCATTTCAGTGCATTTCACATCAGTTTTTCCTCCAAATTACGGGAAATAATTTTCCAATCTACGCTTTTTTTAATTTTGGGTTAAAAACCTCTGGTATATTTTTACTAGGTGGTCCACTTAAAATAATATTAATAAATAAATAAAATAATATTTTGTGGTAATGAATTTATACTTTCATGTGTATTAATTTAGGGCAACATTTATCTTATTATTAATTTGTTTATTATGATAGTTTAGTGTCTTTTCAACCCTTTTCTGAAAATTTTAATTTAATTGTGCAAAATGTTCTATTTTGGTTGCATATAGCTTTTTAAAAGAACAATTATTTTGTATATTTATTTAAAACTTTATTTGAAAATAATTACACTAACATTTTAATAGTGGAGTATCTTGTAATATATTTTTAATTGCTATTTTGCATAACTACAGGCATGTCCAGACATTCAACTCATCTCACAAAATATAGCATTCCAATATGGGTTGATAAACTACTCAATTAATTATGGTATTAATGTTCTTCTATTTTTTGTGAATATATCAAAATTACATCTATCTCTGTTACAACTCTTTCTTTATTTACCCTTGTGGGAATAAAATTTCAAGCTCCGGTCATTGACTACTGGATTCAGTATATATGTACTATTTTTTTTTTTTTTGCTTTTTGTTTAGAAATTATTGTATTAAATGTTTAAAAAAACAACTAAACATTGCTCTAAATAAAAATGTATACAATGAGATGTACATCTATTATGGAAAACAATTATGCTTTATTTATCTGTTTTAATTAAATATTATGGTTTAATTTGAAATTGTTATATTCTCAGTATTATTTAAATATTTTTCAGCATTTTAATATTCATTAATACACAGTATTTTCTGGATTATGATTATGTTCTCTGTTTAGCGCCTATATTTTGTCCATCTTTTTTTCTAAGTACCCATTTTTTTAAATAAAAAAATCACAAGTTATGTGATAAATAAGAAATGTCAAAATATATGTTTATCGTTTGCAAATTTTATATGTTGCGTTATTTATATCATATGTTATTTGAAGCTATTATTAATATAATTTAATTCACAGAGAGAATGGACTTAAGAAGGGGGAATATCAAAAAGCAGCTTTAATTTCAATTCGTATATAAATATTCATATACTCGTATGTTTTTACTTCGAGTAAACTCATACGTGAATAGGTATAATTTATTTCAGAAAACTGTCATTTGTCATTATTTCTGTCTAGTTTATTATTTTCCCCTTGAAACTAAATTATATTTGTTGTCTTGTTGTTTCAGCCAAACAGTCGATCCTCAAAATCTACAAACAGTGCCAGCGCTGGCGATGTAGAACATTCTGCTATTGATACTCCACGTCGCCGATCATCGAGACGAAGTCTCACAACACAACCTTCTCCAAGAACCCGTCGCAGCATTGTTCCCCCGCCTGATGACAGCGATGATTTTATAGAAGACTCTGAAGATCAGCTTCCTTCATCCAGACCATCTAAAGGAGGTGGGACGCCCCTAAGAACACCAAAGTTACCTATTAATGGGAATAAAGAAATGCCGCCACCTGCATCTACAAACTTACGGCGGAGATCTGCAGCTCATAATCCAGATGGCTTATCAGCTTCAAAAGGTAACTTTTGATTTTTAAGTTTACAAGGTAAATTTTTTTATTAATATTAAGTATCAACAATTGTAGGTCGTCGATCCGTCACACCTGTGGAAAATGGCAGTTTGCGTCCTTCTGGTACCTCAGTTCGAACTCTCCCCGGCGCCCCGCCACCAACATCCCCCAAACAGCAACAAGCAAAAACTACGGAACCCTGGTCTAAGTGGTTGCCAGGCAAAAAATGGTTCTCTAATGGTGGTCAGCACACTTCTATGATTAGAGATGACGATCATCTAGACGTGTCTGATGCCGATTTTTCCGACGCTGAACATGTTTCGTCGAAAAAGTCACCAACAATAAATAGGTTGGTTTTTTTGTTTATTATATATTTGTCCGCATATTTGGTTTAACTATAATTTTTTTAACTTACTTTAACTTACCTATAGGTCTACCATTATACAACTGTATTTACATGTCAGTTTTCATGGAAGAAGATTGTTTTATGTCTATAAATATAATGTTTCAATTGAGACAATTCCACAGCTGCATTATGTTTGGCAAACACAATAGTGTAATAAAGAACTTGCCATCCGTTCCTCCTTTTACAGAACCCGTTTCCGGCGTGATGTCCAGGTGGAAACATCACCTCGCCTCCTCTTTACCCCCCCGTCCAGTCCTGTGTTCCAGGCGAGTGAGGCAACAGTGGCTAGCAGTGAGAGCTACCACAACAGCAGCGAGTCCTGGACCCGTCACATTCCTAACCTACTTCTGGTGGCTCTGCTACTTCTCGTACTGGTTGTGTTTGCGGTCTACACTGTTCGCAAAGACCGGCACCTCACTGATCTTAAACGAACCGGTTAGATATTTATCTCTAGTTCACTAGGAATATCTGATTTTCTTCCTTCTTGATATATTTTTATGTGCTTTAAAATATAAATTATTTGTGTGATATATTCAATGTATTTCGAATATTATTCAAGTTAATATTTGCTCTAACAAATTTTAAAACAATTTCCGAAATGTATACTTCACCTAAATCAAGTAGTATTCCCAAAATAGTTAGTATTCAGTCTAATAGTTACTACTCAATAAAGTTGTGAATCCACCAATTTACGTTAACATTTTTTTACATTAATAATTTTCTCAAAAGATATATAAAATATCCGGTTTTTATTAAAACAAAAAAGGCATAATGTACTATTTTCTTTCTTTGTGATTATAATTTATTTAGCGTAATGAACTATTATATATTATTAACTCCTATTGTTAAGCTATTAATTCAATTTACAATTTGTAAAAAATATATAAAATTAAAATTCCCCTAAAAATAAGGTTATTGTGTGTATAATAATAGAGCGTGCAGTATTGCCACTCTTGACGTTTATTTCATAATTCGGAAGTATGTGTTTTTGTCCTTAATGTGACGTAGAAACTGTTCTCCAATAAAGATATTTATCTATTATAATTGTTCCATTTTTTTACAGTGATGTATTAACATTTTCAACACACTTTTGATTCATATAGTATAATTATATAGTTCATAATCAAGTGTATCCATACATCACAGTTGTGTATTAGCATCACTTAATTATAAAAATTTAACTTTTGTATCATTTCAATATTATTATTCTTTCACATATAAATGGTGGCGTTTATAATCGTCTTGTAAGGAGTGACAACACTCAGCATGTTACGATATTGTTTAACATATTGTCTATAATATATTCGTTGCTTTTTTCAACCTGGATCATGAACCCAAAAATCAGTTTCTGTGGCTCGAAAATTATGGTCCTAGTTTAGAACTGCCGCAAATTAACAGGTCTGTTTGTAGCAATCGATAGTCTAGAACTGCAATTAATTATGAAATATTGAAAAAAAAATTACTCAATAAAATGTTAGAAATAAATGCAAAATTATGTAATCTTATTTGATTTTAAATGCTTCCATGCTTCACTTTCTAATATGAACAATACTATGCTTTTGTATTTGTCAGAACTCAGGAAATTGATCTGTTCTTCATCTTCCCCCAACGTGGGGCAAATTGAAGTGAGTATTTATTATAATGTTATGATTGTCTCAAATTCTCTATCCATCATTATTATTTTATTTTTTTAGGTTTGCTATAGTGAGCCAGATTTAAATACAGCTGTCAACTACACAACGTTCCTCTTCGATCTATTGAGTCAGCATGCCAGTAAGTGAAATACACATATTGACGCCTTTATATAATAAGTTTATTATTATATTACGAAGTCTGGACTTGAAATACAGTTGAGTAATATATTTATTTTTCGGTAGAATTTTCTGGTATTTAAAATATTAAAACTACTTATTGGCTTGTACCGACATTATCCTATAACCGGGATTTAAATTTAGCTAGAAAAAAAGTCTAACCATTTGTTTGTTGATTTGCATGTTTTGCGTTACCATCTTGGTATGTTGTTAGTTATGCTAATTATATCATATTACGTCCTTTTTTTAAAACTCCCCTAGACCAATATTACTGCACGACGAGTGATTTAACAAGTACTCGCGTTCTTATGGATGAAGCTAGGCGGTCTCTAACAGCTGTATTATATCCAACCACGTTATCCGATAATCAGTGGAAAATAATTCTTCATATTGTTGTCCACATGGGTTATCAATATTTCGACCTTGCTGCTTATGGTGAAGATGGTAAACTGCTTCCTACCAAAAAGTAAGTTGCAATGTTTATGGTGATTTTGGTAGTATTGCAAGAAACAAAACATTATTAATTATATCTTTAATATGATCTATATCATTATTACATTTTTCATAGACTGACTATCTTTATGGTAGTCATTAATCGTGGATGCGATGTCGAAAGATGTAATGTGATTAGGGCCAAAGCCCGAGAATGACTAATCCAACCCGAATTCCCAAAAATAGCAACATGTTTCGTAATTAATATCCTAAATTGATGTATACTGTGCCATTTTTCTTTATACGAATTCATGACACTTCACTTACTTTGGTTAATTTGTACTTTACTGGTTCTATTTATGTCCTACTGATATTCTGTTTCCTTATAATTTAGCTATCACGTAGATGAGGCTAATAAACAGGGGAGTTACCTGGAAGTTATGCTAAGATTTCTTTCAGAAAGTTCTTTGGACCTTTAAGTAGTTTGCATTGATTTGCATAATGTTGCAGAAGCAACATATTATGAAGGTTGGTTTGTAACTATAAACTATGTTTGTTATTTATAGTGTTATGAAAAGAGCAAAGCATACTGTTGATTCCAAAAGTTTAAGTAATTTTTTTGTTCAGTTATTGAACTGAGATAGATTTTGGCCCGAAAATTGGTAAAATACAATAATTATTATTATTGATACGTCGCATAAGGTTTTTGTGTATAATTTTTAACATATTTTTTACGGAATATAATTTTTCTTCAATCAAATATACTTAAGTGCCCTTCGCGGGCATTAAAGTGTGTAACATTACCTAGAAAATCATTAGGTCCTTAATAATTCCTGGAAACTGGGCTGTAATCTTATAAAATTGATTGCAAAATAAAACTTTAGTATATTCAAGGAATCTCTTAGATACATATCTTCTGCATTCCTCGCAGAAGCTTTCTGCGCAATCTACCAGAACGAGTTTGTACTTGTGAAAATAGACATCATTGATTAAAATTTATGACAGGAATTCTTGTTAGAAACACCATTATGGTTACAATACCATTTCATATCAATTCAAATATCAAACCCCATTTTCAAATGTAACTCCTGCACACCGATTTAACAAAACGAAGTTGATTGAAGATTAAAAAACTCTGTTAATCCAGCATTCTATGCATTTTGATAATAAATAACGTTAAATTAATGGTTTTGTTGATCTTTGAAATGTCATTATGAACATCTTGTTTGCCCAATCAATGGAGATGTGAAAAATCATAGCAAATTATTCTCTAATATTATTAATTGCATCTCGTTTCAACTGGTTATTGATTAAGTACATTTCGGAATTTCTCACATTATTCTGCTATTCATCAGAGAGAACATACTGTACTATGGATATTACATGTGAGATACTGTTTAAATAGCAAAGAAGAAGTTTGGATGGATGGCCCAAATCGCAGCAATGGGAATCAAACAGTCTAATTGATATAGAGACATGTTTATTGCATCTTATTGATAGTGCACTCCAAACTGGTTTTAGCAACAGCATCATGCTATTTTTACAATAAATATACTATGTCATTAAAGATGTGTCAGCAAGGAGAGGTTTTATGAATGTTCCGTTCTTCTGTTTCCCGAAAGCAGTTGTACAACTCCGGTGTCTCGAATATCTCAATGTAGTATCTCAAGTAACGGATATAATTTCTTATCTGGAATCTTATGTAAAGTGAATTCATCAGAAAGTTGGAGAACCCTTTTCAGTGTCGTTTAGCAACATGAGAAAGTCCTTGATGAAAGACTAGCTGTTGCAGTCAAATTGATATTTCTTGGTGTCTTATGCCAAAAACATCAATCCTTTTCTGCGATCATTTAAGAAATTTCTTTCCTGTGTGATATTAAATTGGAACACATGCCAATCGGCTAGTTTGCTCATTTTATTAAACCATGTTATGTCCTTTTAACTCATCAAAAAGTGCACTAGTGCATTCCTTTTGCATGCATGTGTATAGTTAAACTCTAAAATCGTACTCCCACACTAGTCTCTTCTGGAAGCAAAATTCTTACTGACGAGGACGCAGATAAAGTTTCCACATAATATGACATGCTCAGTAACAAATCAAGCATGGAGACATTTGGACCAGACAACAATGTTGACCAGTAATTTTTAATTTTCACATAAGTCCTGGTGAAGCTTCAGTATTACGAGGCTTTTATGTCATAAAGCAATTGCTGGACCCGAATTTAATGTAGAAGTGCCTCATCGCCCAGTACAATATGATGCGGTATCTCTCAGATATGTGTAGTTCAAATACAGCCAGTGCTCCTATGTAATATAGAGAATAAATTATTGTTATACTTGTTACTCTGTTTTAAATATCTAAATGAAATTTCACTAAATTAAAAGTCTCCTTTCTTCCTGCCAATTAATCACATCAGTCCACCGTCCGACGTGTATTTCCTTGAATGCCGTCAACCCCACCTGCCCATCGGGTGCCGCATCATCTGGCATGCCCATCGCGCCGTTCTGTTGGTGAATGCCGGGCTCCACTACCTGGTCGACTGTCTCGCGCTTGCGCTCTCTGTGCTTGCCGGGGTAGCTGTGCTCCTGCTTGCGGCTCTCCTAGTCTACAGGATCAGGGCTTATCGGCACAATCAGGCACTGCGTAAGAAGGACGCCATCCTCGACGTGGTCTTTGCTGTCTCTAGTAAGCTGGTTCGATATTTTATGGTTGCTATGCATCTGTTTTAGTTACATACACAGTTAATATTTCCGTAAAACAATTATTTTAATAGTAGCCTACTTACAGTTTTTTTTTTAATGTTTTATGGGTATCGGTTATTTTTTTAAAATTTTCGTTATTATATAATGTTAACTAATACTTGTCATACTTATAACTAATAACTCTGTCATTTCTAAACTATCGGTCACGTTCACTTATCTCGTTATAACTTCTAATTTTTATCTGAGGTTGTAAGTGTTGTTACAAAAGTACGATGCAAGTATGTTGATACAACGTAAAATGTCAGATGATTGGTTATATTCAAATTGTATTGACATATATACGTTGACCCAACTGTTTATCATTAACAATACATGTTCAGCGTAACTGTTTTTATTAATCGTTCCAAAGTTTATTTTTGTGAATGTTTTCGACAACGTAAATTTTTTAAAAAACTGAACAAGAATTCTCAGCATCCATATTAATAAATTTTGTGAGTGAGGATTTAAGTTTTTAGTACTCTTTTGTAATTTTCTTACTCTGTGTCTCTCAATATAAAAAACCTTTCTATCAAATCCGAATATTTCCCCTAGGTATTTTCCGAGATTTCCACTCATTTTAAATTCTTCATTCCATTCACAACTAACATTATTTATTCTGAAACAAAACTCATTGTATACATCTATCTAACTTGTTCATATTAAGCGGCTGCTCATCTTAATCGAGCTCGTACTAACGGGATTATACTGTATTTACTATTAGTGTTTATTATTAATACTTTGTAATAGCTCCAGTTTTGAAAATATGGTATTTTATAATAGTTACTTAGAATTAGCAATAATATACAATATTTTAAATGCGTTACACTTTTAACGTGTTTATGTAAATTATCCTTAAATAAATTTGCTTGGTAAGTTTGACGGTTGGTGTTACATTTATCTACGAAAGAGCTTTTTTGTCCTACTTGTACTGGTCAATTTAGATTCTCGATAATTGGCGTGATCGACAGAACCTCTACTATTCGCGTTACTTTTCTGATATTATTAATATATGTTTGTGAAAATTTATTTTTACTGAAGTCGTGCCAATTACTAGCAAATTCTCTTTGATTTAATATTTTCACTTTATGTTATTTTATTGTTTCTTTTTTTCCTTTTTCTTAGGGCTTCTTCAAGAACAAAAGCGTGAACACGAAAAAAACACTAATCAACCCCTGTATCTTCCCGCTGATAACCTTCGGAATATTGTCTCTCAGACTAATGAAAAGTATAAATTTTTCCAGTTTTCTGCTTGTTTATACTCCAATAATAATTATTATCCAATTCCTTGTATTTGCAAACAGATCATTGTCTCTTTTCTAAATTGCTAGCGGTTTCTGTTTGGTTGATATTAGGCTTTTTTCATTCAGTGCACTGCATTATATTGAAAATAAATATAAAATTTTGGATAGTCCTTTATTGGAATATTAAATTAATTAAAAAAATTGGAATTGTTATTATTTTAACAAATTTATAAATATGTTGAAATTTAATTATTCCGATTGTAAGAATAATTCAAAATGTATAATTGAAATACAAATGAAATAGAGATGAGTAAACTACATAATAGATATCTAATAAGATTGTAAATTAGATGATTCTATAAAACGTTTTTCATGGAATTTTCTGTCAACATAATCGTTTCCTTAATCCAAATTCTTAACCGAAAAAGGAACAGGTAGTGTGGATTGATGATATTTCTGATAATGTTCAACCATTACAGAATAAGCTTCTCCAATTTTAACTAACTCACTAAACTGAACATTATGCTATTTGAGGCAGCTTGTAAACACCTAGTCACACCGATATAATATGTTTGTTCGATAAGAGTGCATATGAGTTCCATCTGTTCCCTATTTAGTTAGGATTTTAAATGAGGGAAATCTTTTCCAATTTACCCGTAACTATATTTCAACGTTTATTCTGTATGTCTAGCTTAGGGCACAAGTAATTATTTTTAAGGAATCACACTGCGTGGTATTTGCACAGATAAATATTTTAAACACAGATAAAACAGTTACTGTTAAATTCTAGCCTGTTGAGTGTAATTTACAGACGAATTGGTTTAATTTAAAAGGCATATTTAACCATTTTCAGCTATCCATGGATTTTTGTGGGTATTAATAATAAAGTTTGTATACTTACTGTTTACGTAAACATATATTTACTCGGTGAATTTATGTTAATGTATTGTGGTTATTATTTTACATGTACATATTCTGCCTTTTACTTCCTTATTGTCTTAAGTTAATCGATCCCTTTGGGCTTTACTATCCCTGTATGTTTATATTGTTTTAAATAGAGACAATATTGCTTGGTTATAGTTTTGTTTTATCTTATGTAGGGTTCTTGTCGAGGACTTCTGGTCGTCAGTTTGTCACCATATCTATGACTTTGAGACGAGCATTGCTGTTCAGGACCGTAGAGGATCTGGTGAAGTTTGGTACTGGAAAGGGGGAACCAGCTGGCAAGGATCAGGTAAAGGCAGGCATCGGAAACTTCTGGAAATTTAGTACATATTTCATCAAATTTGAGATCAATACAAAAATGTAATAAAATGTGGTGGGGGTTTTTGGGGGAAACCTACTAACTGGCATAGTCCAAAATTTCATAAAAACTAATTTATTATGATTTTAAAACTTACATTTAATATAATATTAAGGGTCTATATATTTTTAATTTGATTTTTTGCCTGCAGTACCTGAGTTGTTGTTGAATACATCTAGCAAAGTCATGGCGAATATCGATGTTCGAAAGAATTCATTACCTGTCGATAGTATCTTTCTTGGAAGTGCTAGGGTCCTCATTGAAACGCTACCTGAGTTAAAACAATGTCCAAAGGAGGCATATATTAGTACTGCAGAGTATCTTCATAATAAAATGCCTTATTTCACTCTGTTACGACATTTATCAGCATTGTCTCCACAACTTCGATCTTCCACCTACGATCAAGAATTTATTTCAAAATTAACTGTTAAAGAAACTAATATTTCTCAGAAGACGAATATGCTCAATTTGATTCAGAAATTTGAATCTATTGTACAGATTCCTTGTTATCTGATAAAAACAATTGAAATCCGTATTAGCACTTGGTGACATCAGTTATGTGGTACTTATTCTATTCTTTGTAAACTCGCTAAATCTTTGGTCTGTGTAGTATGTGTTCCAGAAGTGGAGATTTTTTTTAAGCCAAATGCGCTTGACTGTCACAGAAAAGACTGCACGACTTCAAATGGAAACTGTTGATGCTATACAAAGAGTGAGGTGATAAAAGAAAACCAAGAGCGAAGGGTACAGACATTTAATTGTGTGATCAAATGAAATTTTTTCCGACCAGCGTTTGTAAAGTTGTATTCTTTGTTAATTAGGTCATTTTATTTAATTCTAAATATGCATACAGCTTATATATCCCGCTGTCAAGATCTGTGTGGGAGGAACTATATAAATAATATAGTTATAGTATACTTTAATTATATATTACTACATATTTTAGTTTAGTTATGCATACGTGGGGTGTGGGTCATAGGGGCTACAATATCTTTTAGCTCCCCTAAATTCTGT
>JAUZND010002143.1:0-34096 GCA_034780555.1 Coelogynopora nodosa
TATAATTATTCAAATATAATTCTTGGATTAATAAAACGAAATTTTGAAGACTAATAGATATTTGGAAATAAAAAAACTAATTTTTTTTTCCGGACAACCTATATGTATTTGTTAAATTCATTTATAGAAATACTTTTACTATATAAGATACGTTTATATATATATACAGTATATAATGGTTATATAGGTAATATAATTTATACTATCTCACACTCCCAATCATTAAACTATGGTCTGTATAGTCAGTCTGTATGGTCAGTCTAGTCGAGAGAAACCTCTATTTGACATTAGAACTAATCTACCCGTGTCATTTAGAAATGTTCTTCCAGAAATACTCTTCGCGTGTCAATTAAAAATGTGATTTATATGTAATATATTTCTCTTTAAAACACATTAAAATAATGTAATTGCCAATTACTTAATTGTGAGTTGTGCACATCAAATATATACTTTTATACAAATTGTCAATTAAATAATTGGCAATCAATACATAATTACCAATTAGCTTAATTATCAGGTCTGCACTAGGCCGTATATATATGTATTCTATTAGGAATGGATTTGAATTCAAATGTATAATTTTATTATAAGTGTTTAAAATAATCATAAACAGTATAACAAAAGTTAATATGGCATTGAAATTGTGATATATAATGTTTATACAAAATCGAATTTTCATATAATTTTTATATAAAAGTAGTATTGGAATGGTCAACTTTAAAACAGTTAATTATTTTTTAATAAAGATTATATAAAATTATTATTATAGCAATAGTTAACTATAAAACATTAAATTAAATCTCTCTTCATCGATCGATACCTTAATCGCTGCATGCTTTAATCCCCTCCTTCGCTTTATTATATTATGTATAATTATATATATCATACTGCCTTTGCTCGTTTCTCGGCAGTCTGTATTCTTACTTCGTCTGAAGAGGTTGTTTTACAACAAAATATTACGTTTTATTTTAATAACTAAGTAGCAAGGCTTTGTTTTTCTATTTTACTTATATAAAAAGTAATCATCAAATATTATTATAGTTTCTACTTATATCTTCCAAGTTGAATTCAAAAACATTACATTTTAAATATTTGAACGGGGAATTTTCCAAAAACTTGATTTTTCCATATCCATTTACATAGAGAAACGTCATTAAAATAGATTTTATCCAAAATACACCGTTGAGATATTTCCATTTAATTATGTTTTCAGTTTTATCCTGCCATAAATAATCAGAAACTTTGAGATAACTTTTTTTTATATAAAAAAATTGATATTTATAGTCAATTTTAATAACCATATTGATGGGAGGAGTCAACTAAATAGATTTTCTAAAAAGAACTCGCTGAAATATTTACATTTTAATATTTATAAATCTAACGCACATAATATAATCAGTAACTTTAAATATATTTTGGAAGAATTGTTATCTAAAAAATTGATAATATTCATTTTTCAATGTTTATGTGGATCTCGTAAACCTATTTTTGAAATGTCAATATTTTTACGTTACATAAGAAGGCGGATAAGAGATAGAGATAATTTTTACTTATCTGAAAAATAATTAAATAACAAAAATGTCTATATATGAATATAGGAAAAATCAACTGTACAGATTTCCATAGGATCACAATTTTAACTCATATAGCTAAAAATAACGTCTACGTCATGAGCAGCGATAGTGATGAATTTGGAGACTGTTTTTAATATTATTTATTGTGTTAACTTTTTTGTTTAAAAAAAACTGTAGTCTCATTTTTTTATTTTAGGATTGTTTAAAGGTACAAATAGAAAATGACGTTATCGGCAAGAATAGTAATAACTTTTAGAATATAATCATTTACTATTTCATCATGCATCTATCTGCAATAAATTTGTTATGTACGGTAAAATATGTTGAATGTTAAAAAAAATGTTCTCGATTACTGATTAGGTAAAAATTAACTATTACGTAACTGGGAAAGTTTTTTGACTCTAACAATGCAATACGTTGGTGCTATAATGGGTACATGCTTTTAACTGTTTGAAATATGTTTCAAAATCAAAATATGCTAGCGGAACCGGGAGCAGGGGTGGCCGTAGCCGCCCCTTTTCAGGGGGCGGCCTTAAGAGGCGTCAAAAATTAAGAGGACAAAAAGATTCAAATAATTGAGGTGGGGGGGGGGGGGTTGAGGGGGGGACGGAAAATTGGAAATCTCATCCCCCCTACTTTTTTAATCCTTCCGACGGCCCTATTTTGAGTTTGAACATTTATAGATACCTACTATATTTGTGTTTTTGCGTTTAAGCATTCATTTTAGTCCGGTTGTATTTACAATTAACCAATTGGGCATTTTGTGATACAAACTATAGATTAGGCATAATAGATCAAACTATTCTAATTCGAATATTAGAGGAGCAAAACACTGCAACTGGTCTGTAGATATTTTATTATTGTGTCTACCAAAATTATCTTCATCATTTCTTTAGAATAGTATTATTATTACTAATCATTGTATGTATCATAAATTGCACAATTGATTAACCATAAATACCGCCAGACTAAAATGAAAATTAGTTCGACTAAACAAAGCTTAATACCGTAATTAAACCAAGGAAATTAATGTGAAAAGTAGTGAATCGATATAAAATGATGAATAAAACGAACACATATCTATACAAATAAATTTTAAATTATAAGAGTCCATTTTCACTGCGTCTTAATATTAATTTGTTTTCAAGTATTACATATATACATATTAAATACAGGACATTCAAATATTTTAACACATTAATTAATGTTTCAAAAGACTACCAATTGAATTTTAACTTCTTGAACAAGTATGTTTATAGTTGCTTTCAAGAAGTTTATGATTCTTTCATTAACGTTTGTAGGTTGCCATAATTTTATATAATACACGTAGTATTTGAAAAGTACTTCAATTTAGCCGCCATTTGTATGATAAGTAATATTGAAAATACAATTCATTGCAAAAAAATTACTACAGGAATCAATAATTTATTAATAAATCTAAAGTTTTTCTAAATAATTGTTAATATTATGCATTTCACGAGAATATTGTACGTATAAATATATTTATCTTTCAATTTCATTTTCAAAATTAGAAGAAATATCTTACCCAAATAAGAAAGTATAATTTTTGTCTTAATATTTAATATTATCAGCAGCAACAATGTTTTTAAAGTCTGTCAAACGTTATATATACATTCCTTAAGTGTATGCTTTTAACTTTTTTGTTGTGAGATTAAATAAAATTATGTAACTTGTTAAGATCTATTATTAGTATTATAAAAAAACTTAAAATTATACTACTATTTTGAGACCCTCAAAAGTTGCATCAATTCTTCTAAAACTATAATGTACCCAAAAAAATATGTTAAAACATTTGTATGTATAAATATATAACAGAGTTTTATTATATTATTTATATTTTAACCTAGAAATCTAGAAAATAGGTTAACATATATTTTATTGCTAAAAACGATCATATTCAAGTTATAAGAGAATTAGTAGTAATTATCATCTAATTTTTGTTTTTAATTTTTACAATATATTTAACACTATTGAACTAGATCTTTTAAAAATATTTTATTAAATTAATAAGATTTTTTTTTAAAATATTTTGAACATAATTTATATTTGATATCTAGAATTTCTTATGATCACATTTTATTTTTGCTCTGATGACAGTGATAATTTTAAATAGTGTCTGGATTTATATGCTTTTACATTTTCATAAATTTATAGTGTTTCATTTATTTAGTCTGTTTCAGCAACGCTCTCGCAAAACATGTATAAAAAAAACTGAAGTATATAAGTAAAAATATATTATGTAGTAAATCCCCATTGCTTTGGGCTATTTTTTCACAGTCTAAATAAATATCGCTAATGAAAATAAATAGCTAAACAACATTTGTTTTAATAATTCAAGTAATGTAAACTTCTGTTGTTCGCTATGTTGTTATTTCAAACAGTATTGATTTTTTCCGTAATACTTGTTTATATTTGGGTAGTAATTACGTTTTATATGTTTTAAAGGTTAATAGGGATGAAATGATAAACCTATCATAATTATAACCAAATAAAGGCTAAAAGCTTCTATAAGTAAATAAAAATAAAATTGAATTTTAACAAATCACAATAATTTCTTAGTGAAATAAACGGGTGAATAAATGACAATTCTAAAAACTGTTTGCAAAGAATTCTCATACATTTTCCCCTAAAAAAATGTTGTTTTCTGTTTCCGTTTTGTGAAAAGTGAAAAATCTTTTTCACATAGCTCCGTTGTATTGTTATATAAAAGGTTTGGCAACTCATGATAGTTTTTTCTTCAAGTAATAAGGTTTTTTCATGTCACTGATTGTGGCGGTGTGCAAAAGAAAAGAAATAAAAAAATGAAAATAAGAAGTCAAGACGATTATAAATGTTGATTTAAAATAATATTTAGATGTTACTTAATATTATAATTAACTTTTATTTTTAATTATCTCAATGAATCTCTTCCTGTTTGCTGGAATATATTGCTTGTTAAGTTTTGCATAATTTTTTTTCTTATATTGTTCGGCTTTGGTGTCCAAATTTTCTTATGCATTATCTTAATCTCGTCATTGTACTCTTCGTTCTTTCTGTGTATTACCAATACGTTAAATAGATTTTGTATTGGTGGGTCTGTCCTGATAGTTAATCAATTAAATTATTTTGTATTACATTTTTATTTAAATTGTACTTATGATATCATTGAATATTTATAAATCTATTACTTATATAAATATTGTGCTACAAATAAGAATAATACATTATAGTTTACATTTAACTCTTGAGATGTGGTAAGTATAGTACTAATTAGTGCCAATAATAATAATAATAATAATAGTTATAACTCTTAAGAGAACATTACCTTGTTTAATTTTCCAGAAAAAATAATGGAATTTGTAAAATTATGTTTAGAAGGGATAACAATGTATATGTGTCCCCATTAACATCACCATGCCAACCCATGCCAAAAAGGTCATTAAATGTTATTAAGGTTACAACACTCCTGTTATATGCTCATTACAAACTTAAATTTTGATAACTTTTTTGATGAATAATTAATGAATTCTCATTAAATATTAAATTTGATGATTGAGTTGCTTTTATCAAAATTTTATGATAAAAATATAAATCTCTTCAAAAGTTGTCTTTCGGCCAATGATCGTAAACATTTTATATTACTTTTATATACTGTAATTGTTTTTGCATAGCATTCATTTTGACTTAATTTTAATTTAAACAATGAACGATTAATGATTAAACAATTTTTGTTTTTGATAAACCTTGAAATAAAGTTGAACAATGTTTTTGAAGACAGTGGCTGCTTCTATTGAGTATGATGTAAACTATTTGGTTTTTACTGCATGATTACTATCGTTTTTACTGCTTGGTTACGATAGTTTTTACTGCTTGGTTACGATAGTTTTTACTGCATGGTTATGATGGTTTTTACAGCTTGGTTATGATAGCTTGGCGGTAAAACTTTGCTTTCGTAAGTTTGGTTATGGAACAAGGCACACATTTGAAGCTAATCAAAGTTTGGGATGGAAAGAAATAACTGGATGGACTCTAACTAATTTGTTAAAGTCGGTAATAAATTAGTAGTTAAGAAAACAAATCACTCGTATTTTTTGAAGGTCAATAAAAATGATAGATATATGTATGGTTTTAAAATAGTCAAGATAATAAAAAAATGAATTATAGATATTAATATTTTATGAAGTAATGTTTTTTGTAAAATAGTTTTATATCTCACTGTATTATATGTATTATTTTAGTATATTATTATCAGTGCATTTTAATTTACTCCGGATTTTCCATTGAATTTTCCACCAGATTTAAGACATATCCTCTAATTTTAATCAAACTAAAAAAACGATTTATTATTTTATAAAAAAATATACTTTTTTTCCATCTTGTGAAAAAAATATTGTTTACCGTTTTCTAAATATAAATACTATATTTAGAATAAACCAAAATACGTCAATTACGCCAAACAATTAAAAACTGGTTTTCTTTATTATTACACATAATGATACAATATAGCTATTTCATATAAGACACCATTATCTATACAATATATGTTTAAATGGTATTCTTTATCAAGTAGCAAAATTCGCCTTTTCATTATCTAACATGTTCGAATTGTTTTGACATCTTACGGCTAATATATACATATAGATATATAAATATATATATTCATGTTATTTAAAAGAGTGATGAGTTTCTCTTCTTCCAATTATTCAGTCTTTTTCTTTGAATATATTTTGTTATATTGTGTGATAAAAATATGATAAAATATATAAACTATATTTACTATTCGCTATCATTATATTTATTCTATTATGATAAGGAATAATAATAATAATTAAATTTATTATATATTTCTAATACAATATATTATTTTGTAAAATAAAGTATTTAAAAAACCTATATTTATTTAAATCTATATTATATTTAGTGAAATAGTGATTTCAGAATTTAAACTTTTCAACAAAGGCAATACGTTGATACAAAATATAAATATATGATTGGACAAAATAAAATATTAAATTATTTCCAGAATATTAATAAAAGTCAAAATATAATTTAATTTATAATATTTTTTATTTCAAACAGAATATATTTTTTTATAAATTGAGGTCGATAGTTTAATGGATTAATGGAGGATGATTAATTTACACTTCACATTAAACTTAAAATTCTTATAGTGGATTTTAAACTTGATGTTTTGTTGCGTTGTGCTATGTAGTAATAAGATTTATTAAAAGTAAACAGATACAATGATAGGTATATAAACATAATTTCTTAAATCTTTATTTATTAATTCATAAAATGTTCTTTTTCAAATCAATCATCAATTTAACCAACTATACAAGCATGTACCATTGAAATCATTTAATTGTAGAATAAAGTTATTTATCTATATCCAATACATATACATAAGCATTAATCAATTATATTCATAGATTGGAGCAAATTCAAACTGCATACATTTTACAAGAAATATATGATCACGTAAACTATCAATTAAGTAACTAAACAGATATAATGAAAAAAATTACTTTATACCAAAATACAAATATAAAATCAAGTAATAACTTGTCAGTAAGAATATTTTATAACTATTTTAATATTGATTATTTAAATATAAAAAAAAGTAAAATTAAACGATTATAATGGAATAGTATATTAGTCTAAGTATAGGTTTATTTCTTTTATGTCGATTCACATTTATATTTATATTTTAATATTCTTCTTAGATGTATGTATAGGATTCATATTTCATACCTTAAGATTATTAATTTATTTAATATTTATTTATATATATATATATATATATATTACTTTAACAAATGTTAAAACTCAATAATTTCAATGGAGATTGAAAAGGGAAAGAAAACAAAGCGAGCAAGTATAGTTTGGTGTTATAGAGTGAAACTCGAGCGTCACGTATCAGTGAGAGTTGGAACGGCAGAACTAAGAAAACCTTCCCGGCTAGATTTAAAATGATATCAGTTGAAATGAAAAGCTGCGCTAATGAATAACATTTATTACATCTGTTTAACTCTGATCATTAGACCTATCTTTATTTAGTTCATTAAACCTGCGGCTACATAATATGAAATAACTTCTGTTTCCAATATTATTAGTAGATATATATCCTGCAACTTTCATTCAATTTACTCAAAAAGAAATAGAGAAAAATTTGGTCGAACTTTGCATTTTAAATTGCACACTTATTTGTTACAAGGCTTCTTTAGTTTGAGTAACTTTGGCTTTAATTAAGTAAGAGAAGACATATGTAATATATTTCACACTTATGTGTTCATCTTGTCGGGGATTTCAAAAAAAGCGTTGCTTCTTAATTTTGCAGTTTTTAACTGACTAAATTTTAATATTTAATTTTAAAATTTATTTAATGTTAAAATTTTTAATAAATAAATAAGTAATTTTAAAGTGGTATTTTTATTATGCCTCTATTTTTGATATATATTAAAAGTGCTAAAAAATGAATTTAACAAATACAACATTATAGTGATTAAGTCGTAAATAAAAAGTGTAATAGATTAGGTGTAAAAATGTATTAAAAATTACCTATATATAAAGTAATAACAGTTAAAATACAGCAGTCAATTATTAATAAAAAGTTGTAAAATATGTACTTGAAAATTTCGTACGAAATAATAGACCTATTTTGAAAATTGTTCAATATAATATTAAATAATTGTCTGTGATAATATTGTAGTATTATTTAGTTAAAATGTTAATTTAGCCTTAATAAAAATGTATTTTGTAAGGCCTTTAATAAAACTTGATTTCCAAATATGTGTAATACATATTTCTTTTATATGTTATTTAAAAAAAACGAAAACAGTTAAAATGGTTACATTTTTATTTTTCGAAAAGTACAAATAATTTTTAGTAGAATATTATTACAATTGACGTTTTAAAATAAATGACTCCGTTTTAAATATTTATAAAATAAATTTCATGTAATGATAAAGTTAAAAATGTTTATTGGTACTCTTCGTGAATACGGTCAACACAATCCGCTTTATTTGTGATATAAAACAGAAATAGTGTATATTGTAAATAATAAAAAATTAGATGAGTACGAATAATTTAAATGAATATGATAATAAAACATAATATAATAAAAGTGAAATTGGCTACGGGATTTATATATATATATATATATATATATATATATAGGTAACTATGGATATCAAAACCTGTAATGGAAACAATCGTATCACTACGTCACTAAAATATTTGTCAATTAACAGAAATTGTCAGTAACTTCTACACTTGATTTGCCACAAATATCAATCCGTATCTTAATTAATTCTCTTTTCCACTTCTTCCTCTAAAACTCTGGATGTGTGCCATTAATTCAGCCGGAATGAACCATTTAACAGTTTATTGAACATCAAAAATTAAATCACACACACAGACCCACATACCCCAACAGTACGAAAAAGAGAACAACAAGTTTAAAATTGTATTTACTCGTTCTATTTGGAAAGATACATATGTAAACTTACAAAATTATTAACCAAGTATTTTACACTAACAATTTATTTGTTATAAAATTTGCTTTTAAATAGTAGAATTAAAAAATGAATGATACAACGAATTATTTTAATCACATGTAGATGATATAAATACTGCATTATACAGGGTGTTCGTAATGTAATGCAACATTTATCGTAATGTAAAGCAATGTAACGGGATTATTTTTAGCAATTAATATATGTAGAGAAGGGTTAATCTATCAATTAAGTTACTTAACGAACACCCCACTCTGTATGTAAGGAAACATATTTAAATAATTAATGTATACATATTTTATGTAGAACAACTACAGAGATGTACACAACATTGTTTTTTTTGCTATATTTAATTGTTCGCCTATTAATTATATTATCATTATTATTATATTAATAGGTATTTATAAAAAAACAAATTACACATAATTAAAATTAATTAAAATAGTAATGTTAACCCACCGTGGACAAAGGCTTTATATTTATAAAGGATAGAATAAAGAATAATACAAAGGATAACATATTTTTAAACATTTCTCAAAACCGATAAAAAACTATTGAAAAGGGCATTGGACTCATATAACAAAATTTTTATTAGGTTCTTTTAGAAATAAAACTGTTAATGTTACCCTTTTTCATCATGTCGATCGATTTTTTCTAATGCTTTTATTTCGAATTAACTCACATAACATAGTTGTTTGGTCGTAAACAATAAAGATACTTTGTGTCTAACAACAGGTGCCTCCTTGACCTGTGCTGTACCACTTATAATAATTGTTTTCACGAGTCGCTGGTAAGTCACCTTCTTAATTATTATATTTAAATGATTTCATGTTTACATAATAGTATGATGCACAAAGAAATGTAAATAACTTTTTTCTTTACATCAATTTGCAGTTGTTAATTTACTATGTTTAAATAAATTAAATAGACAATATATTTTGTAGTTACTTTAAAATCTATTAAATTTTTTGATCGATTGTAAAAAGAAAATATTAAAATTTATTTTAATTAATAATATAAATATAAATATTATTTGTTTATTTGTTTCAATGATAGGAGAAATATATGTCTTACCATTTGAAATTGATATTTAAAACAACTATCATCTAATATATATTAAATGTTCTATAAGTAATACTAAGTACATATAACATAAGTACATGTGTGGTCTTGGATATGGTTGATACGCTTGATGATTCATGAAAATAATTAATTTATAATACATAAGTCGCAGTTTTTAAAACTGTTTGGAAATAATTTTAAAAATTATCTTAAATCAAACGGTGACTATAACACAGATGACAGAATTTAATGATTTTTGTAGGTTGAAGCTTTATAATTCATATAAATATTAAAAATAATGAAATAATTTTAGGATTGAGTGTTTAATTGTTTTGCAATTTGTTTTGCGATATAATTATCATAACAAGCCTATCATGATATAACATCATATAAAACAAATGTTCAAATATAGAAATAGTACATCAATATAGTTTACGCCACAGAATTATTTTAATTTAGTATTTGAGAATATAAATTTTTATTTCAATCTATATAATAGATGCATACATAAATACATTAATTTTTAATAAATCTTAAATATGTTATGGTTGATGTGTTTATCAATAATTTATTTCAAAAACGAATTTCATTATTATCTTTATTATAAAACGTTAACATTATAACATTAGGTATACTCATTCATACAGTTTTTCTAAAATAAAATGAATTTTGCAATTTTGAGGGAAATATATTAACATAAATCTATCTTTTAATACATCTAAAAAAAGGTTGTTTCATTTTAAGGTAAATATTTTCACATTTCTCAGTTGCAGATTTATGGCGAAATAGTCATTAAAATTTATAATAATAATGATAGTTCTGTAATAAATAAAAGCAAAATTCAATCCAAATAGAGATAAAAGTTGTTGATAATTACAATATGTATAAAAAAGGTAGTCGAGGTTGGTTAATTTTGTTCAAGGTGGATATTGCCTATTTGCTAATCAAGCAGCTAAGTAAATGTGCGTGCGGAAGAATTTAATTGTATTCTTTGCTTATTTCGACTCATATTTTTTTAATAAACAAACAGCAAATTAATTCAAGATCATATCTCTCTAGCTCTAAACGCAAATTATGTTTCTGTAGATTGTGATTTTTGGCTCAGGCTATAATATTGAACTTTATTATATCACTGTTTTCAACTAGATGATGCATTTATTTGTTTATTGAATGAACCAAATGAAATTCTTAGTATTGTACTCTTGAACGATAGTATGACATTTTTTGCTTTAAATAACCGAAATAGAATAGAATAACTTCTTTAAAAAATTTGAAATATATCATTAATCAATATCTTTAAACAAAATAAGTGATTAATAAAACAAATACGTTACCTAATATAGGCCATATCTTTTTCAAGTAAATGATTGTAATTTGTGTACAAATAACAGATGAGGTTACAAAAAGCAAATGATGACACATTAACGAGGCCTAATGATGAAATTAAGAAAGCAATTAAATATGCTTTAGTTAATGTGTACGATAAACTAGTCAGAAATTGCACAATTGTATTAAAATAAGTTTATTTAATTATGAAAACATAAAAATAACGAAAAATATCATAAAATATAAAAAAGATAATAAAACATATGGCTATCGACTAATAATCTGTCTAATATACTCTCCTGATAACAACACAAAATATATTGAAAGGTGGTCAGTATTAGAAGAAAATTGAAATATCAATTATTACTGGATATATTGTACCATACAAAAACGTGTATTCACAATATTTACCTGTCTACCTTATATTTACCTCAGAACAATGTTTACTTCGTTTTTTTTGTTTTTTTGCTTTTAAATTTATCTTTTAACATGCTATATTTTTTGCAAATATTAAAAAAAGTGTGCATTCTGGCGAAATGGTTTGATAATTTGATTTGATTTGATTTGATTTAATTTAATTAATTAATTATTGATCAATTTGTATATTCACTAAAACGTACACAAAAAAGTGTAATACCCCGATTAATATGTTACTAATAACATTTTATTTTTTAAATATTCATTTTATAATAATAACAGTTTATAATGTATATAAAAAAATAAACACTACATTATATTCTGTTTGCATATTCATAATATGACGCTATCAATTTGTAATTATAAAAATTCTAGGTTGTCTTCAAAAATAGACTTAACATTTATTTCTAAACTGTGTCATGCAATTATAACGCAGCAATTTAATTTAATTAAATGTTAGATATAGCAACGAAAATAGATCCTTAACTAAAATAAATCCTTAATTCAAATAATAAACACGATTGTAACAAAGTCTCATCAAAGTGCGCAATTATACGACTTGATTTAACCATTTAGAGATATGCTTTATTAAACAGTATGTATTTTCTGATTGTTTTCTATTAATTGCTCGACAATTATTTGTTTGGCTGTGTTATTAAAGCAGGTATATTTAGTAAAATTTGAAAAGTGTACATATTTATATATATATTACTTTTGCCACGAACACATAAAAATGTAATTCATAATTTGAACATATTTATTTAGAATTTTTTAATAGAGCATTCAAAATATTTTACCATTTAGAATGTATTGAATATAAAGAATATATAAGTATTTTAAAACAATTAATGTCATAATTTCTCTATAAGTTAATAATCTTATAGTGTAAAATTACATTGAATACATACCATATTAGGAAGAAAAACTTAACAAATTATACTATTCAAATATATTACTGAAGCACTTTCGACAATGGGAGATCTGTATAAAAGTGTTTTGTCATTTTTATTACTTATAATTAGACTACACCACAAATAATGGCATCTTGTTTTGAATCACGACATTTTTTTAAAATGGTCACATTTAATGATAAAAAGCAATGTATTGTGTACAAATTTAGTAAGAATTAAAAATCTACTTTTCAAAAGTATAATTCATTAAATTAAAGTAAGACGTTCCATAAAATTAGATCCAGTAATTCAAACTATAATTTAAAAAAAATTATATGTCTCCATATAAAATATTTATGAAGAACTAATAAAAATGTAAACTAAAAATAGTATCACAAACTAAAATACCGGAAACTTATAAAAAGCATTTCCGGAAAAAAAGTATTAATAATAGAATAATTATTTTCAAAGTTATTAACTAAGAAAACATATAACTGAATATAACAAAAAAAATGATGTTGAGAACATTTCTCAATAATTAGACAAAGATTCAACTTGAGTAGGTATCAGTGTTATCAAATGGGAAAACTCCTGCTTTTATTATTTACTCAAAGTTCTTAAATTTCTTCAACATTTCCTGATTGGTAATGCCCACACTGAATGAGTACATTTCTTGATAATGGAAATAAAAATATGTCTTTAATATCTGTGGATGCAGGATTTCAAAACAATTACTCCAAACATTTCGTCCTCAATTTATAGTTTGCGAATAACTGGTATTGTACTATTGATTAAATAAAAATAAAGATAAAACCAAATTTAAGAAAAAGCAAATTAAAACAGCTACAGAAAAATTGAAAGAAAAAAAAACTATGAACGATATTCTCAAGTTCCAGCAAAATTCATTTACAAAAAACTTAATACCATCAGATTAATGAACTAATACAATACATGTAATGTGGATGTTTACAAAATTCAATTTATACACTGTTAAATGAAAACATATTTGGTAATGCATTAAGGAGTTCAATATTTGCGGTGAAAATTTAATTTAAATTGAAGTATTTTGCACAAATTTATGAAGTGAAAGAACAAATAAATATCGTGATGGTACAATAGTTCCATTTAACAAATATGAGGTTATTACGTTTCCTAATTGCGTTACCTTGATGTGCCTTTTTCGTATTTCTGATATGGTTTGAATTTTTAAACCACAATCTCAAAAAATAATTTAAATAATGTTCGACTTGAGTACTTATTATAATGTAGTTAACCAATTGTAGTTAACCTTTCATATTGTCAAATTTAATAAGTTTGGTGCTATTAATTTTCTAATTTGTTGTAAAATATCTACATGCTAAAACTTAAAAAAATTATATTTCAATTTCTATCATTTATACATTTTAAGCAGTAGATTGTACAAATATACGAAAGAGCTTCAATAAGTTATCGGACATACCATGAAAGCAAAACCCTTCCCTTATTTTCCATTCATCTTTATTAACAAAAGATATATCTAAATACATTGGAATATAATATGATGTGCCTATATATAAAGTCTATGGCTATATCTAAGATATTTCTGAATATTCTATGTGTATATATCCATGGATATCGTTATAATCCTAATTTGAAAAATATAAGTTAAGGATAGAATATTTTCATTTTATTTTGTGCTTTGCCAACATAAATTTAACATACATCAGAACATTTGTGTTATTATGATTTTTTATTATGACTACAAATATGTGGTAGACAACTTTTGTATACTATATCACTCATTAACATTTCATGTATCACTCACCACTAACACTTTATTTATCACTCACTAACACTTCATTTATCACTCCTCCACTTTAAGTGTCAACCATTAAAAGATTGAAATACTTTATTGTATGTATTTATTTATATTTACTGTATTTGTAAACTGCATTAGAGTATAATGTTGTATTATAGGCCGGGCGCACTGTAAAAAGTTTCAAAAATTCGTTTTTAAAAAATCGTAAATTAAAAAGTTGTCTGAGAATTTTTGTGTTTATAAACTCGTATTTAAATAATAAAATTTCGTATATTACATAATCGTAGTTAAATAATTGATTAATTATTGATAATTATAATTGATAATTGATAATTATTTTCATTCACATCTATAATATATATTATTATGTTTTCATTTCTTATAATTGTTATATGTTTGTTATTTAAAATTAAATAGAATTCTTAAAAGTAATATAGTTTTTAAATTTAAAATTAAAATTAAATACAAGTTTTTGATTATGACTTTATCAATACGATTAGTTCATCGACGAGTTTTTAATTACTAGTTTTTAAATAAAAGATTTTAAATTCGAGTTTTTGAAATCGAGTATTTAAATAATACTACTTAAATTTCAGTATTTAATCAAGTTCATCGACGAGTTTTTAATATTTCTTGATATATTTCTTAATATTTATGAGTTTCCACTATAAATCCGTATTACCAATCACACATATCTCAACATATATAATATAAGAATTAGTTCAGTTTTCTAATAACTGTTATTATTGTATATATAATTAGAATTAAATCACATCATAGTATGTACATATTACCCCAATTAACATCATTATACTGAATTATTTTACAATTACTTTAAAAAATTTATTAATAATTCTCCAACAATCTTCGAATAGTTAAAGTAACATACAGGTATCTTTATATGTTTCTCAGAATATTGTTCTAGAGTTCCATTATGTTATCTTCTATTGTTCTATTGATGTATTTGTTTTGTAATTATTGCATCAATAAATTGGCATATTTTCAGCAGATAAAGACAAACTTTAACCAATTAATTAATTGAAGCAAATATTAGTATAGTTAATCTATGGTTTACAGAAATCGTTGCATAGTTTATAACTAACTAACTGCTAATTATGCATTGTGAATTATATTTGCTTTTAATTAAGTTTATAGTTTGCCTTTGTATATATGTGTTCTCTAATTTGCAGTTTAAACAAATTATACCGAATTTATTATCTTAAAGGGACTATTTTTATAATAATGTGCGTTGAATACGACTGAATAACTAAATATATGAAATAATATTCGAAACAAACATTTGACGATAAATGGTGCATTAAATTTCTGATAATATTTATAGATAATTGCTTTTTTTCTAAAAATTATTGATTACATGTCGGTTCTGAAATCAATCAAAATTATTTCGAATTTTCTTGAATTTCCTCCTATATTATCTATTATTTGAAAGTCAGATAAATTTTTTTGGATTTAAATAAAATCCCATGATGATTACGATAAAAAAAAAACTTTATTTAAATTTTTGTATCTTACAGTTTTATTTTGATGAATATTTCTATAAACACACTGTTTCTAATACCTTTTTATAAAAATAATTTGTATGTTCTTAGCTTATATACAGATTAAAACTGTTAACAATTTTTTTTAAATTTGAAGTAATACTGTTTCATAGAGATGTTGTTAAAATATATGATAAATTTTTATTTATTGTAAATAATAGATGACCTTTTTAAAAGCTTTACTAAACTTACGAATCCTCTTTATATTAGAATTTTTAATACGTAAAAAAGTTATTTTTTAAGAATGGATGGATAAGCATGTACCATAGCGGTGAAATTTTACGAATATGTAGTGATTTATTTCTCCTAGAACTTTTTGGGATATTGATAAACTAAATTATATATATTTTAAATTAAAAATGAAGGCTTTACAGACTGCATACATCCTGTCATTGAACCACAAATTAAAATTGTTAATAAATCACTTCAAAATTAAGTACTTAAAACATACTTGAAAATGCTTACAGTTTGAAAGAAAGGAACTAAATATTACTTTAAGCAATTTGAATAATAGTTAATAAGGGAAATGTTTTTGCTATAAAATATAAAGTAATAAACAAATTAATAATAGTAGAGCAGCAGACGTTCGTGTATCAAGCAGACGTTAACGTATCAAGCAGACGTTAGTGTATCAAGCATGCGCTAGTGTATCAAGTAGACGTTAGTGTATCAAGTAGACGTTAGTGTATCAAGTAGACGTTAGTGTATCAAGCAGACGTTTGTGTATCAAGCAGACGTTGGTGTATAAAGCAGACGTTAGCGTATCAAGCAGACGTTAGCGTATCAAGCAGACGTTAGCGTATCAAGCAGGCGTTAGCGAATCAAGCAAGCGTTAATGCGCCAGTACTAACCTATACCCCTATATATTTTCCATAGTAAGGTAGAATGCTGGATTTGTGCTACTTAATTTTTTGAAATAAAAAGCATATTGAATGAGGAAACAAGTCAGGTTCATATCCTAAATTAATGGCTAAGTACATATTAAACAGAATACATAATTAGTAATAAATAATAAATAATTTTCCCAAGATATAGATGGGATGCAGCAAATGAAATATATTTCAACTCTATATGAAAAGTAAGATAGGTTTATTCGTTGTAAACTGAATGCACATAGCTAAAATTAGTGTATTTAAATGTAATAGCAGTGAAACATACTATAAAATATGGTATATTCGTTTTTTGGATACAAAAATTGTCTGAAAATGTCTGAAAACTTTGGCCATTATTTATGCAAGATTTCGTGTATTATTTCAAAGTGGTTCATAATAAAAACATGTGATACTTTCATATAATTTAAATATGATTGCTGAAATATAATTCAGCTTATCATTGTGGGGGAAATGACTACACCACGTTGCTCACATGACATGGCTGATCAACCGGGTCAACAGATGCCCTACTTACCTGATTGTAATATTTATCGATCACTACCTTTTCTAAAATTGTTACACCTTCAAACGCAAACTGGGTAAATTTCACTTTAAAACAGTGATATATTGTATGTATATTGTACATACAATATATCCTCGATTCAAGGAGCTAAAACTGAATTAGTAAAACATTTTTGCTAACTATGTGTTAATGTTAAGATCATGTGTATATCATATCGTTTAAACAAGTGTATAGCTGGAAATGTTAAACATATTATAGCTAATCATGTATAAATGTTAAGATCGTGTTTATAACATGTAGTTTAAGCAAATGTATAAAAAATAACTTATTTTTGCCAGAACTTATATATAAAAATATCATAACAAAGTCTGTATATTAAGTTTGGTGGCAGAAAAAATTAGTTCACGTATACGTATCGGAATGTGATTAGTAAGTTATAAGTAAATTTAAGTTAAATTTATAAAGTATATTATATTTCAAATTGATAGGTAGCATGAATCGAATGTTGCAACAAAGTTTCCTAAGTTGGTGGAATATTCTTTGTTATTTAGTTATTTTTACGCTAATTACATATTCTTGAGCAGGCTACTTGTCTTGTCATTGTTGTAATTGTGATCAATCACTGTAAAATGTTCCAGTTGTTTAAACTGTTGAGATTCCAAGGTTAGTGGCGCGTATGAATTTCTGTATTGTTACGTATAAAAGCGCTTTTATATTCCATCGGCCATACTAACAAAAAAATTGTACTTGATCGTGTGCGAAATGGATGTGCGTAAATTGTGTTCGTAAAAAAAACGTTTGTTTAAACTGCTAAATCAGGTCCCAGTAATCTCATATTTCCTATATGGCCATTAAAAATATAAATCCATATATTAATCCAATACTAATCACTAATCACTCAATCCAATCAACTGTTTTATACACTAATCAAAGGCGAGTGAAAAAAGTTAGGTAAAAAGTTGAATATTAAGCAAACCCCCTGATCAACTCTCAGTGACCGTAGAGCTATTTGGGGCAACGTAGGCAACGTTTAAGCATAACACGTTCTACTGTGGCATACTATAATATGGTGTAATAATATACAGTAATATGTTGTTTGAAATCTGCGAAAAATTTTGAAAAATTATTACAAACAATAGTTTCTTAATTGATTGAATTACAAATTCAACTTTACCTGTGTATAATGAATCCAGACAAAGTCACTTACCGCATGGTAAAATGATTAAGTAAAGTGATATTCATTTAATTATCATAGCAAAAATGTAGCCGAGAGCCTTGTGTTAAAAGCTAGTACACTAATTTACTTCAAATCTTACTTATACATTACATAAACAAAAGTTATAAAAAAGTTTTTATAAGATGTTTAAAATAATAATTTTTTTATGATAACTGGTTGCCTATACAGAAATTTTTTAAAAACAATTTGAGTATACGTATATATGGCAAAAAATAATAATATTCAATATATTCGCAACAATGTTTGTAAACTAATTAATAAAATGGATTGAAATATAGCAATTTTTCTTATTCGATTTTTTAACAGGACACAAAAAAACATGAATATGATATAATCCAGAAAAGACATGTTCTCTGTGTACATGCTTTTATTCTGAATAGAACTGTGAGTGAACAGAAACGTTCTGTCAACAAACCGGTTTTTATTAAGCAATGCCTATCTTCCACTAAAATTCACTTTTCAAGTTTAAGTCATAGGAATTTCTTTTTTGTGAGAAGGGGACAATCTTGACGTCAAGTATTTGAAACTTATAAAAAAAATCCGGTTATTTTTTCTGCACTTTTAAATGGATATTGAACTGGTAAGTATATATATATATATATAGTTATTTTAAAATGTGTATATCGCTTTCTTAGAATATCATGGGTATTTGAAATAGTTATTTTAGGGTTTAATAGAATTTACATATTAAAAAAAAGTTAAAAGAACTCTTGAAATATATGAAATATGTACTGTCGTCTAAGTTAATATTTTGAAAATAGGGCAATCAATTCATGTGAATCTATGAATAATATGCAAATGAATATATGAATTCTAGTTTCTAAAGAGCGGTTATACTTGATGTCGTTTTGATGAATTTGTTTGGTTCATTAAACGTCTTAAAATGTTTTAAAAGTTTAGCAGGAATTAAGATTTAAAGCTTTAAAAAAAATCAAATTAGTGTTCGCTTTTGACACTTATGTATAATTGCACTGATATAGTTGAATGGATGTTTCCATCAAAGCATTTCATAAAGGGTTTTAATTCAACTCAAGTGAAATATAATACGCCAAAGTTAGAAATTGTCGTATAAGGCACATTAGAGAAAGCCATTTTAATTAAAAACTCAATGAAATTATCAATATATACCGGCGCGTCAGAAGTAAACAAACATTGGGGCCACGGAAATTAATTGTATTTTGTCACCTGCACGTAAATTAGTGTATTGCTGACAAAGTTAAGAAATTGCAATAGGTTTATAGCCTCACAAAAACCGTTTTTTATATCGTATGATTGTGAAAAATATTATTAGACTCTCATTGGACACATATTGTTATATATATATATATATGAGATTAGACAATTTTGGTGCCACGGCTTCTGCGGCTACGTTTCCGACAACTCTGATATATTATGGTAAACTTTTAAGCCCATAAAACCATCAAAAATTAATCGTAAGAAGTTATAGCATTTAGTGTTTCTCTTTTTTATTGGATAATAATAGTTTCTATAACTCGTAGATTTGAGCAGTCTCTATAACGTTTGTAAAACGTTTAGTATGCATATTATATACTAAAAAAAGCAATACGGAACTACAAGATATATCACCAACTATTCTCGAATCCGGAAAAATTCTGCGAACAAAACATTCTCTTACCGGTAATGCAGCCCAGAATATACAGTCGCGTGTCATCAGTGAAGGTGACAGGAACTTTAGGTAGATCCCAAGGGCACTCATCGAGGTCCCCAATCCGAGCTGCATGGTCACTAGCAGCACGTTAATCCGACAGAAGTGTGTCTCCAAGCGCTCCTTACCCTGCTGAATCAGAGAGGGTCGTCGATTTCCACTCAAGCCACCCATGGAGGAGAGACGCGATGACTTCCGCAACTCTGGCAGCGAATCTATCGGTAGGAGGTCATTGGAACCCTTGAACTTAACGGTGATACCGCTCCCGTTGGCCATTACTGTGGACTTTTTACGCTTGGAGCTCAGTATGGAGCTCGACTTTCGAACGCTGTTGTTACCGTCGGCGGTCTGGTAGGTACTGGTTTTGACGTTTGGGTTGAGAGCGGCCATTTTTGACGGTTTGTTGGTGGTTGTAGGACTGGGCGACCTAATAATGCGCACTACAGTGGGGGCTGATAGAGCGCGAGGTCGCTCAGAAGATGTTGCCGTGTCCGATTTCGTGTCCATCATTGAAACTTTGTGTAAACTTGACACTGTTTGATTACTAAGGAATTTGGATTTGTAAACATTTAATAATTTTTTATTGTAATAATTTTTTAACAAAAATTGTTAATAATCCTAACATAAATTCAAATTATATGTTCAACAACTTGTAGATATGCTAGGCCATTAACTTAGTTTCAATTTTAAGACACGATAATTGGATTTTTATTTAACCAATCACATTACTTATAAAACATACAGGAAAACACTCTCGTATAATATCATTATTCAGTTTAAATTTAGCTAACTCAGCGATGTTGGAAACGGTGAGGTGCGCGGAGGCTCGCCCCCCTAATTTTTATATCAGCTAAAAAGACTAGGATATTTTAGAGCCCTCAAAAATGCCTAAAACTGTAGCCTATAATGTTGAATTATTTAATTATTCTAGTATAATATGTTATATGCTATAATTATACACTATAGGACATAAATAATGGTAAACCAAATAAAATTAGAATTACTTTTATAGGGAAAGATCCAACTTGCCCTGCATCGACAATTACCATAGTATGATGTTATTTAGGAATATTATAAGTTGTCGCTATTTTTAACGATTAGAACCGGGGCGAACCCGGCATACACCCCATAAAATATACAACTGCGCCATTTTGTATATAACGAAAAATTAACCTTTTCAATTCAATTTATTTGAGGTTTCATTTTAAAGTATTTGTTTAAATTTTAATGAAAACAATAGTTTTTTCATGGTCCACAGACCCTCACCGACTTTTTTGAAAATCAAATGTGCCCTTTAGGCTTCTTCCACCCACCATAAAAACTGAAATCCTAGATCCACCCCTGAAGAGCATAGACACGAATATCTTAATCTGTTCAATCAGAATACCAACTCTTATTCCAATCGGAAGTCTACACCACATTGATTACTATATTTTTAACAAACAGGAACCTTCAAGTACGTCACTAGGTATCATCTTGGTATTTCTTGATAATTCAAAAAAAGAAGCATAATATGTAAAAGAGAATCATACTTTGCAATAAGTAGTATTTCTACATAGAATGAACTATTTTGTAAATCTGGCTTTCAGATCCTTTAGGATATGGTGTTAGGGTGAGACTGCTCCACTGAGAGGCTATTTAATACATGGTACATATTATATAAATAACAAATTAATTTCTGCGGCATCCATAAGCAACTAATTACACAACTATTGCATTTCTCAGCGAAAATTTGTTTACATCTTTTTGAAATCAGAGCTTGGAATCATCGAGAACTTTTTTACCTTCGGTAGAATCAATTGAGAATCAAATCAACTTATGTAATAATTTATTGTTTTAACATTATGATATAAAGTAACTACATCAATCATTTTTTTACAATCGCAATACAATGCCAGTCTCCGAATTTGAAGTACATGCCGATTGTCCCACACCACACTTCTTTCAACTACGCTAGGTTTATACTTTTATCAACTAAATACTCTACATAGCCTGCTTATCATACCACTATACATAGGACACATCTGTATATAGGCCTACTTAAAACAAAAGATTAAAACATATAACAAGATTTACATAAAATTCTTTGAATTTATACAATCAGACCATTACAGTTACAATTTGATTGAAAGCAAATTAATATGGTTGTATCGCAAGAAAGAAAATGTAACATCTTTTTCAAAATAATAATCACGTTTTTTAAACTTGGACCTAATTTTTAAACAAATAATTATTAAAATAGTGACATATTTTAATAATTGATTACTATTGTCAAAATATCTTAAACTTTGATATAGCTACATAAATTTAAAAATATACGATTTATTTTACTTTGTTTTTAATAATAATATTAGAATTGTATTGAATAATTTATTTTATCAAGAAGACTCTAACGTCATCTTGATGACAAAAATATTTAAATAATGATTAACTTAATTTCTTTAAATTGTTAGTTTATGCACTTTTAAAATATGAAATTAATTTATCTTAGTGAAATAAATCTTTTACAAAATTCAATAATTTTTTTTTCTTAAATATATCAAAATCTTTATTAAAGCAAACCATGTAGTGAAAACTTTCTGTTCAAATAAATTATACGTTTATCTTTATTTACTCTGAAAATATACATGTTTAGTTTTTTTTGAAAAGAAGAAAAAACGGCCTTATTCTTAATTTAGATTTGAGTGTAAGTTGTAAATAGTTGCTGCCCGACTTAGTTCATCAGTTTTAGGAGCTGCTGTATTATACCACATATAGACGACTGTAACTAACAAAGAGACAAAAAAAGAAAAAAAGGACAACATCTACAGCAATAATCAAAAGATCGTTTTATGTTAAGGAAACATCAAAGCGTCTTCGCTTGGATACGAAAGGGTGTGTTGCATTTAAATGCTACAACGTGGCAGGGGTTATTCGATATAGTCTGGGACAACATTAGCATGTTTCGGATAAATTCCCCCGTATTTTTCAAGGAATTTTTTAGGTGTTGTGAGACATATTTATTTTAAGTGTTGATTTAAATTTTAAACAACACGCCATTTTAATGAAAAAAAGTGACAATGTAAATATCAAAAATCCTCTTGTAACTTTTATTAAATTACAGTAATTTTTTTAATTGTGTATTTGTATTTAAAACAATTCATTCTAAAGGCTTATTCCATACACACAATAATATTTGTACATATATATATTATTTATAGAAATAACAAATTTTTATATTTATCAATAATTTAAACATTAAAAAAAATGTTTTTGTTAAATCATAGATAATCATAATTTGTATTAAACTATAATACATCTGAATATAGTTATTACCATTACTATATTATTTTATCATATTTATTTATTATATTATATTTTAGTCGACTGGTTATTGTAGATCACTAATCATAAATTAAAAACTTTTATTTTTAACATTTTTTAACTTAAATTATGATTTAGTGTAGTCAATATTTTTAGCTCGATATTTATATCTATTCATTTTAAAATTTATTTACAAATCAGGTGTGAAACTTTTCTCCCAAATTTATTATTTTGAAATAATGCTACACTAATTCGAGGAATTTTAATTGAAGTTTAGGATCGTGCTCGAGTACGTCAGGTGTCATCATTTAAAACGAATACATAAATGGACAATTAACCAGTTTTAAATATTTCAATTTGCTTTTAAAGTTGTTTTCTTCAACAACAATTTTTTTTTACACTATGTGCGATTTAAAATGTTTAGAACTTTATTAAACTAAAGAATTAAAAGCATCAAAAGTTAAACACACTGATTAAATGCAGTATAAAAATTGTCTATCAAATAATGGGGAGTATACTTATCAAACTGACCGAAATGATTTTTGAATAAACCCAACCCTGGTTTGTTTTTTATACAAAGTTTTTTGTAAATGTTTAAATATAAAATGTCAATAAAAGCAAATATTAAAAAACTATAAAAAAAACTATTATTGAAAATGTTTAAATCAATTTTAGAATATTATAATATCGGCGCATTACTGTTTTTACTCTTTTTACTACAAAATAGTAGCTCGTTCCTCTAACGCAGTTAAAAATAGAAAGTGAATCACAGTCTTTTGATTGATTTAAAATGGTGGGGGCGTTCACCACACCTTCCACCTACTGACCCCATCTCTTAAATGGAAAATATTTTATACTGTTTCAGTAAAGATGTTAAAAAGAATCAAGTATTTTGGCTACTATGTCTTCTCTTTAACTGGTTTAAATAAGGTCAAGATTCAACTAGTTGAAGGTCACAAAGTGCGATTTTGCTATTTGGAAATTGAATAAAGGTATTCTCTATCGTAATCGATCAATCAAGTACTTTGTTTGATTTTTGGTAATACAGGGTATTGGAATCATTTATAACTACCGATCAGTCATTCCTACTAACTCATGTAAGGAGAGTGTGAATGTAATGATTGGAAATTGATGAAAGTAACAGTATTGGTAGTAAACGATTATTAAGGTTTACCAATTGACTTTTCTTAATGAAGCGCACTCATTTCATATTCGATGTAAGTTTATACTATTAAAATGTATTGATTCTTGATTATCTAGACTTGCTGAATTTATGCGAACAGCACAAGCATCAAACCGATTCGCAGGCGAAACTGATATAGTGAATAGAATAGGGTATTAATTATTAACAAAATATATTATTATTTTGTAATTGTTTTCAGCGGAATATTAGCTTAAAATCAAATTATGGTTAATTGTAGATTTTCAATAGAATAACAATAGTCGTTCACTATCAAGTACAATAGAAATAAGAGTTTATGATTGTAATTGGTAAACGAGAGTCTATTTTGAGGGAGTATTTGCCATCCTTAACGTTATCGGAGTAAATTTCTTAGTAGATTTATAGCGGCACATAAAATTTCGAAGGCCTGCTTTTTGTGAATAAGAGTATTAACAATGTTCCTTGGAACATTAATTTTGCAGTATTGTGACGCAGGTAGTTGAGTCTGCTCCATATCAATCATCGGGCAGCCCTCAGGAACCTTACTAACGCATACGATGTATCACGTAATATTGCTTGGTCACCTGATTTCATCTCCTCCACTTTATACAGAATATCCATCTAATTCAAGCCGAGTTTATCCTCTGCCATATATATATCTAATATTTGCCAAAACTGTTTTGGTTGATGTATAGCGCACCTCGGGTAAAAGACATGAAGAGTATTTTTTTATAACAGCAGCCTTGTTGGGTTTTAGAGTAAAGACGTGTATATTTAATTTTAATTTTAAACCCACTTTAATATTATGGGATCCTCATTGACTTATCATAACATAATTTCAAAATTCATGTTTATCTAAAAAATTTGACCTCAGTTTTATATCAGTTTATAATCGTTTTCGATCATGATGATATTATTCTTCATTTTTATATTATAGCAACTTAAAAATACAGAAGCCATGGTATAGGCCACATATAATGTATATTGTGCCCTCAGTAGAAAAAGCTAGCGGTTTTTAAAATTCATACCACCCATATATTAACTAAAAATTAAAGAATAATTTCTAGTTTGCTTTTTTTTAAATAAAATAGTTTATTAAAAAAGTCAATTTTGTCACAAAGTGAATTAATGGTTGCCATCTTGTACCCCGTCCCGTCTTCAATCTTGAGTTAGTACAAAGAAGATTGATGATGGTCTTTCTATATGTTTTTTATAATAACTATTATGCAAACTTTCCTGAAAATTTCCGCTTATTTTAAATTTTATACCAGTTTATTTAATTTTGCAGCCGTATGAAAATAAATTGTTCATGTTTATCTATTTAAATTGATATTTCACCACCAGTAGAAAAGCTCTCCATAAAATGTTAGAATGTTTACATTTTTTAAGTTCGAGCTATACTGACAGAAATCAACAATTTAACTAAACCTAACTAGGCATTTAATTTATTAAATGAATCATTTATTCAAGCAAACTGTTCACAAAGTTAACGATTATCATCATAGACACAATCTTCAATTCCTTATTTGTACATGATGTATTGTTAAAACTTTTCATATGTGTCTTATTATATTTTATGCATTTTCATGTAACTAATTCGTTACAAGTTTTACCGTATTGCTCTTAGCGTAATATTAATGTGCCACTTTAATTTCTAAAAATTAAAATAATCACAACATTGATTTCGATTTATTTAAATTATAAATCGATTACAAAAAATTGTAATTATTGTATTTTAATTTCGAAAATTTTTAATCATTACAATCTTTGTTGTAAAAATTATAATAATTACAATATTAATTATATAAAAGTTTAATAAACAGTTATTTCAATATTGATTACTCAAAATTATAAATATTGAAATAATGATCATTGCCATAATTGTTATACCTTTAGTTCGATAATTTGTTAAATGTTAATTTAATCAGGTTGTGACTTAAATCCAGAAAAAAAGGCGGAGGTAACACCGGAGGAATAAATAACTAGTTTTCAAGGTTGGCATTAAAACAAGTAAATAAGATAAACAACAAACTACATCAATTTAAAGAAATTACTTAAAATAAGTTATAATTATTTTATTGGTATATGTCAGAATAAATTTAATTTAATACGTATTTTGACAATTTTTATCGACATTCAAAAATCCATCAGATTTGTTTTTATAAATTACTTTAATAATTTTCAATTATATCTTGTTTATTTTAGCTACTTTTTTGCATTGACGACCATGAAAAATAAGTTTAAATTTCTTTCGGATTTGTCCTCCAATTTTTTCTCTGGATTTAAGTGACAACCTTTTAATTAGTTCACATAGGTATTTAAAATAAATACAAATCATTTCATCATTAACCATCTCAGTTAATATATAATAAAAAAACTATTATACAAAATTATAAATCAATTTTTATCAGAAATTGTATCATCTAGTTTTCATGTGTTACCACATTATAACATTTTCCCCCTAGTTACCACTATAATGTCAGTTACCTAATATACTGCATAATAACTGTATCATTATATCAATCAGTAATAATACAATTTTTTCATATTTATTTAATGAACCTTCTATATTGTAGTGTATCACCGTTTACCAATTCTTTGAAATAAATGATTATATAATAATTGTTTGGCAAACACAGTCAGTAATATAAATACTGTGATATATGTTTGAAAAAGTTATTATATACTAGGCTGCATGACATGTAAAAAAAATTGTAATCAAAACTTATAATATAAAGCAAATAATATAGACAGACGAAAAATAATCGTACAAATTGCAATATATGCGCTGCGCAAAAAAATTAACCAAACACTAGCAATATCCTGTTGAAATGTAAATTTAATTATATTGGTCATGCAAGTAGACATTTATCAGACAGACTGGTGGGTCACAAATCAGACATACATCAAACCAAAATTGGAAATGTTTCAACCTGTTTGAAACAATTTGTACTAGCAATACGACGCCCCAAAACTGAACTATTTTTTATGAAATTGATCAATGGACTATTAACCAACGTGAGCTAATATAAGACTTTGTATATTTTTCGTCTAAAAACATTACAACCAACGGGAATGAATTAATTCACTGAAGATATTTTGATAACAAAATTTTAATTAATAATTTAATCGATTTTGCTGCTCAATTTTTTTCGTGAATTTCTTTCGCTATAGTAATATTTTATATTAATGATTTTTTTAGGATTTTAAAGGATTTTTAAATTACATTTTTCTATTATTAACATAGAACCATTGTGATTTTATATAAATATTTAATTATAAGTGAAAAAGACTACACCGAAAGCCCCCTAAATTTAATTTTTCTCTTATTCTCAAACTTTTCTTTATTTAAAAAAAGTAAACGTAATTTTTTTTCGCATTTTTCGTTAGTTTTTACAGCTGCATAATTGTTCTGAATCATTTAAAGACGCTAATTTATAAGTTATTTGTAGAGGGAAAGCTGGAGATAAAAGTATCTCACGTCATTTCGTAGTCGTAAAAAAAGAGAACACTTTAGGAGACTGTCAGTTATCGTCTTCAAAACGCTACAATTAAATTAAATTTTATCAAAAATGTTGGGTCCTTGGTAAGCCATCAACATGGGCTTAAATGTACTTAAATATTTATAAATAGAAATATCTTCGTAGTTAAATCTTTACTTTTATTATTAATAATATTGAATACAAAATTAAATGACGGTGTTGAGATATTTATAGTTAATTTAATTTAAACTCTAAAAATAATAAGAGTTGGAATAAGTAAGAAGAAGTAAGATAGAAAGCTTCTTTGCTACCATTTTGAAAATATTAGTAGCCTATAAAGCTACACAAAGGACGAAGACTCTTCATACAGTCATGTCTGGTAAACAAATATAGAGCGTGGTCTGTTCATATAATTGTAGATAGACATATCTCTATAGAGTTATAATAGTACGTGATATTTCGACGCGTCGCATCGCGCTAAGTGAGAACTGAAATTATTTGTTTACCGCACGACGCTCCGTCGGTCCACTACTTGTACCTCCTGAATACTTTGCACCAGATACCTTATTTCGATTACTGCCTTTTTTTAGTCATCCGTTTTCATGTCTGAATTAGGCTACTTTTATATATGTATATATATATATATATATCCCTCGATTCAATAGAAAGTAAAAACTAATTATATTGTAAGTTAGGTTAATTATTTGCTTATTGCTTAACTAGCCATGCAATGCTCACGTAGATCAGAAAATATTTAATACGTAAGTAATCAATGCCCGATGCAATTGTATATCGAATAAAAAGTAGTGGAAAACAACGTTTGATTTCAAACATGTTACGTAGTTATACAAACTGTATATTATTCCACATATTCTATATTATTATGCGTGTCAGTGGACTATTTGGTTAATAACATTGGATAATATTTTATTTTTATTCGTTGTGACATTTTAATATAATTATGATGAAAACTGCACATTGTGTATTATACCTTTTGCCAATGGATAACATGACTAGATTTTAAATAGACAAGTAACTGTATCTAATAACTTTCTTTCCTAGTCGTTAATTTAAACAAATTATAGCATTGTGCACACTAAAAAAATAATTAATACAAATTGTCAAAGCGTCAAAATTACATTTGCGAAAAAGCCACACTGCGGTTAATTGGGTTAAGAATAAAAAGGCCGATGCAAAAAATTGCTTCAGAATAGCACAGGTAATTTAAATGTAGTCAAAAATAAAAATCACACACACTTTGAAATTTTTGTGTGATTTAAATTATACTAAACTTTTTTATTTTAAATATTTCAACACATTTGCTATATAGAAGTTTTAAAATTTTAGTCACTAATTTAATCGTTTTGTGATTCATACAATGTATTCTCTTAATAATGTCTGATGATAAAATTTGTCATTAATCATAACTAATCTGTTTTGGACATATAAGCCATATAGTAAAGATACAATTTATAGCCGTTTTTATTGAAAAAATATGATCACATACTTTAGAATAGAATTTTTTATTTCATTATAACAATTAAACCTTAGTATGGATATTTATACTTTTTAGATTTGTTTTATATATAGATACAATAAAATTGGAGGTATATTCTTCAATAAAAATATTAATCGGTTTAGAAGATAATTAAATAAATTTCAAACAATTATATTGAAATAATTGAAATATAAAAATGTATTTCAAATTTATCTTTTTGAGCAACCTATGACATCATTAAATTTGAATTGTTGAATTATTTTTTAATTACACTAAAATCTCGTTAAAGTAATATTAAGAAGAATACTTTTATGATAGTACAGTATATATAGGATAATGGAGAGTGAAATTGTCTCATAAATGTTTTAAAACAAAAATAAATCGTTTTATTAATTAAACGTCAACTTTCGACGTCACTGCACCAACCAACATTTCCCATTTATTTGTAATCTTGAAAATACTTAGTATCAACATTTTAACCCGTGTTTGAAATGTCTATTCGAATTGGACGTAATCTTTTTGCAATAAAGATGATGAAACCGACTGTGTTTAAAAACATTACCTCTCTTTCGCAGCTCTATACTGCTACATGATACAGACTTAAATCGACTAACGAATGCAGAACATCTTAGAGCAGCATATACAATAGATAATATGAAAGTGTTTAAAAACATCGTTAATAGCATGAGAAAAAGCAGACAGACATAAAGTGTAACAAATACTTATGGGCCTACGTTAATCACATTTATGTTCTCGTACGATATAGGCTGGGTAACAAATTTTGTTTTTAACTATATTGTCGATATTTTATTAGAAATATTCATCTATAGGGTAAAGTTTTATTTTTATTTATTTGTTCATCTTTATATTTACATTTGTTTAAAAGTTGTTTAAATACTTTGTAATCTTTTTGTGTTAAATAATTTATAACACATTTTTATTTTTAGACAAATAATTATACACATTTTGATATGCCTCAGGTAATATAAGAGTTTTATGATGATGAAAATGCAAAAAAACATTATACATTTCAAAAACATCTATTTCTTTATTAGGAAGAAAACATGCTTCGTTCATATCGGACAATAACGCAATTTTATTTTTGAAGTAAATGAATGTTTTGCAAATAATAACATAATCCCTGTAAGCTTCAGGTTATAAATGTTATTGGGGAACTTCTTTAAACATACATAAAGCAACTAAATAAGTAATATATATATATTTTAAACCGAAATTCAATAAATTCTATTTTATATGGAAAAATTAAAAATAGAATCTAATAAGTACGTGTTATATAGACAACAATATAATATTAAACATGTTTCCAAATCAAATGAAAGAGGCCATACATTTCATATACATTCAAGAATTCAAATATTTGTTTTCTAGAGGCAATACTTTAATGGGGATATTTTTTTTCCTTTTAATGAAGACATAATTTTGAGCTGTTAAACTTGTTTATCTTGGTTTTGAGGGCTTTGTTTTATATATTGAATGTTGTAAAGTTAAAGAAAGTTTTTCTTAAGAAAGTTACAAATGTTATAGCTTTATGTGTGACATGTTTAAAAAAGTTCAATCTAAAATGCAGCAATGCACATTAGGTAAAAATTCTATTGTTTAAAACTACTTTCAACTGACATCATTGCAATATTGACAATATTTATGCTGCGAAATTGATGTCAATGTAGTTAACTACATGTTTCAATGTATTTAACTAAATTAGAAATACAAGTAGAAAAATAATATGCATTTTTAATGTCTAAATGTATTTATTTTTAAAATAATTTTCACAATAGAAACATGGTTAATTTATAATTAAAAACCACATGCTTAAACTAGAACACTATAATAGGTGTATATCAATCAGTCAATTTTCAGGAATATAGAATTTTTATATATTGTATATAGTTCAATATATATGTAACATTTGACTAAAATAAAAATATCGATTATGAATTAGATTATTCTCGAGTAATTACTGTTATTAGCGATTCTTAAAAAATTAACGGATTCGAAACAGTTGCATTGTTCACATAATATAATATGAATCTAAACCGACAAACCAGTTTATTAATTGTATAGTAATCAGCGGGATATTTTATTCATTTTCAATAAATAAATTATCATTTTCTTTCTAAGATTGAGAATTTACCAGATTATTATATAACAAAAGACTTTTGTTTTTTAATCTACTTCAATAATACGGCATTAATATTTATAATACATTGCTCGTTAAAAACGTGCATTACTTTAAAAAAAAAGCGTTACCGGAAATAATTCCTCGCATTTCGCAGAATAAACCGAATAACTTTGTTTTAATTTCCAGTATTTAAATTGTCAGATTTAAAAATGCAAAAGGCGTGCATGTAAATATAAAAACATCATAAAATTAAAGCAATAATACAAAATATATTACAATATATATATATATATATATATATCGCGTATATACATTACCCTTAGTAACCATGAGTATATTTTTTGTCGTGTTTGTCATAGAGGCGTAACCATATAAGCATGTATATATATGCAATATATATATGGGCGTAACCTGTACAAGTTTATTATAAATTATAGTTAATAGTGATAACTCGGTAATCATTATCTCTATAAGTGATGTGCTATTTAGCCCAGAGGGTATTCAATAGGTTTTTCCCCTATATTTATAATTGATTTCTCAAATAAAACTTTTTTATATTTTATTATTATTAATATTAATATTTTCTATAATTATCATTAAAAAAAACTTCTAGATAAACATATGAATAGAATATACATACGAAAATGTATTATCGTATAGAATATATAATGTATTCTAGCCGTTAAATATTTAATTATTTGTCACATTAACAATTGCCGTTAATTCTTTCGTTAAATTTAAAATGACTACATCTATTAACAAAGTGTGAAAAAATGCTATTTAGTTAAATTCAGCTAAAAGTAATTTCATAAGATAGTTAATACACGGTTATTATATTGTACATGCATGTTTAATATATATTTACGTACGTAGTTAATATACACATTAATACACGCAATTATAATATATTTTTTATAAATTATGACTTAAGTTAGTTTTATTTAATCCTTAAAAGTTCTACAGTTTTATCGATTTATCGGCTTATACTAAAGTAACATTGAGAATAAAATAATTTTCAACACAAAAGAGTATTTCTGTTGGAAAAGTAATGTTTTAATGATCTATTGTTTTTAAAAATGTATTATTTATAATTATATTTTAATTTACTAAAATTATAAGACACTTTCTTGATAATTGTTTTTATAATTGTAAACTACACCATAGATATCTCTTTTATCTTTTATAATATATAGATTAGATACTATCCATTATAAGTAGAATTTGTTACATTAATACTTTAATATTATATTTACATGACATATACAGTCATTTTAATAAATTAAATATAATGGAAATTAAATAAAAAAATGTACAAACAAAAATGAAACCATATAATGAAACAATAAAAAAAAATTGGTTTAAAATATGTATTTAAATATATTTAAATTATTTTGCGTAAGAGCGTATTCTAGTCATAAAAGTGAAGCAACATCGCTAATCAATTTTGTCGGAAAATCAATATTGTAATATCCATTCTGCAGTAAGCAAACCGTTCACGGTTTTACGCATTTTAGCACAACTTCACAGCGCCAAGTTTTTTTTTATCAATTTTGGAAAAGCAATATTTAAATTTAGGATTGTCAAAAAACAACTAAAATTATTTGAAATTTTCTGCGGATAATAAGTAAATTATCTGTTATAAATACCGAGCTATACGAACAAAGTATGTTCATGATTTCCATAGTTTTGTATTGATTCGAATGATGAAACTTGAATATGTTCAATATTGTATATTTGCACCATCGTAGCTAAATGAGTTAAATGTTTAGTTCGTACTTAATTTAAATGTTTTCTATAAATTTTTACAATTTATATGTTTTACGCATTATGATGAAATAAAGCAATATACGGTACATGTTTTCAATTTTACATTTAACTATTTTTAAAGCTAAATGAGAATGAGCATGGTTATTGACCAGTTTATGTAATTGATTATTTTCCATCAAAACATAATACTAACGTAATTAAGTTCGTTTTTGAAAATCCATATAAAAATATTTTTTTTGGAGATCCATTAAAGTATATTTACATGAGATTTATACATGTTGGCATGTACAGGTACAAACAGTTACA
>JAUZND010002144.1:0-13046 GCA_034780555.1 Coelogynopora nodosa
CATGAAGCATTATTCCCTTTGATGAATCAGTAATTAACTTTGTATAATGATTCATTTAAAATGTATTAAAGGTGATCGATCACCCCTCAGTAGTCCTAAGTTTTTCAAGAGCTCAGTAGTCTTAGGGTTAAAGTAAATAATTTCCTCTATCTCATTTTATGTTCATTGTATATCAAAATTATATTGTTTTTCACACAATGGTATAAGCAGGCTATTTCATGAGGTACCAGTTGACACCTTCCGCTGATTGTTTTGTCCTTAGCACTTCTTGATGTTCTGTAACACAGTGCATAACGTTGAATTAATTGTAACTCAAAAGTAGATCACATTTACACGATAAAAATATATAAAAATAAATTTTTAGTTAAAAAGTAAGAAATTTAAACCTTTCACCAAAGTGCAAACCTCATAAAATAACATGGATTTAAAATCTGTGGTTCATATAGTATTCTTCAATAGTATTACAACATTCCCGCCCAGGCTTTATAGGCCGAAAAATGTCAAATTCATTGATAAAAAAATATATTAAAGGTACTATAGGCCCTACGTCAAAAAATGCACAAAATTTCATAAATAAATGTGTCCTATTTAATGGATTTTGTTTGTTCTACAAATTAAGTTATACATTATAACCCCAGATTAAAATGGTATATCTAATACAGAATGTTGCCAAAGACCCTTTTGTGAATAGAATTCCAAAGATATTATATTTTGTAATAAAATCATTTAAAATATTGAAATAATAAATATTACAACCCTTCGCAGTCCTTTTGGGGGTTGGTTACATTTAATTCAAATGTTGAAAAACGAAACAGACAATAGTACTAAAAGTTGGAGCTAGTGAACAACATTTTTTACGGTTATTTTAGCATTACATTTTTTTCCGGAACCCCGTAGATCAAGTAAATATCGGCACTTGTTTATTGTTTTAATAATAAAATTGGCATTTTTTAACAATAAGTTATTTTTGTTTTTCTGATTTTTTTCTGAATTTGGATTTTAAAATTAATATATTCTAAATATGTTTATAAAATAATTCATTTTTTTTGATATTGTGAATATGCCAATGAAATTCCAGCATTCGAAATTTTGCGATAAAAGATCTTCCCCAATAATTCAATATTATTTCAGCAAAATATGTATTGCTTTTAATGTTATATATGGCACAAAAAAATAGGACTTTAAAATATTAAAATAAATATATTAGGTAATTTTATGCTGTTCGTAATCGTATATAGGAATGGTAGGTTAAGCAATTATACATTATATTATTATACAAAATATAATAGAATTATTAAAATTATATAAATTCAAATATAAAAGTTATGTATTATATTGTACCAGACTCATGAGAAATGTTTTTTGTTGTGATAAAATGTTGTATATATATATATCTAGTATGACAAGTTTCAGATTTATTAATTTATAAGGAGTATTGGATCTCAAAAATCGAATTTATGACCTGGTCCGGTCTTGGCCAGATCACGTGAGACATTTAAAAATAAGTTATAAGTCCTGACAAATCACCTTTAAATATTAGATAAAACCCTATAGATGAAAATCCGATTTTTATAGTTTTATATACCCGTGTTAATTAACAATTTAAATTTATAATAACCATATATATATTTTTGTATATTTAATATTTTATATGTTATATATTTTTGACATAATTTTATATAGGTATATAAAAATATAAGTATATCAAATATAACTATATAAAAATATAAAAATATAAGTATATAAAAATATAAGTAGGTATATAAAAATATAAGTATATAAAAATATAAGTATATAAAAATTTAAGTATATAAAAATATAAGTAAATAGAAATATATATAATGTAAAAGCATATAATACACAATTAAATATATTTAAAATGTAATATGTTACCAGTTGAAGGCGGCATTATTCTCTTCATAATTCTCCAGTCGGATGTGTAAGGTCTCACATGGGAAATGTTTGGGATAATAATGTTACCCTGTGGAATGATTTGTGACATGATTCTATCATCAGTAGAGACCTTTCCTGAATAGTCATGGAAAGATAAAATTGTATGTTACATATAATTTAAAATAATTTTAATTGTAGCTATAGAGCGGAAGTGTGTTCCTATTGTGTGTTTTTTATAAAAAGAATCAAATTAATCACAAATTTAGAGCAATGCAATGTATTTTAAAATATTTTGATAATAAGCCATCACGTAAATGACCCCTACATTACAACAGCGGTCAGATTGCAATATGAACACCACTGGACACCAATATAGGTGCTAATATAAAGTTTGTATTCAATGTTTGAGGACCCAGGCATATCAGATACCTAAGCTGGACATATTTTGTAGAAAAACACAACTCATGCTAATTAACATATTTTGATTAGCATGAGTTGTGTTTATATAATGTTATATAGGAAAAGAAGCGAAGCTTTTGATCAATGCTCAATGTTGCGGGGATTCCCCATAACAAGCACAAAGTGTTGCGCACTCTAACCATGGCCCTACCTTGCAATTTCAACTTATTATACATACTTTTTGGTCTTTGCAATAAAATGAGCTCCTGCAGACCTTTGACGTCTCAGGATTATTGTCCTACAGGGTTTGTACATTTTTTCAGCGGTCTTCATCCAGCTCCAGTCGGTTGGTAGATGGTGCAGGTGCAAAGATTCCAGTTTTACCCCAGACATGACTGCCCTGGTAAACTGACATATTATGTTGTTTAAATATTCCTTTTGTTGATGGAATAAAGTAAAAGTTATTTATTCTCGTGAACATTTTCAGCGGGCTTTGTCGATATCCATTGCTGTAATGATTGTTATCTGGTTGCATATACGGGAATGAATCTCAATTATCAGCATAACATTTTCATTAATTTGAATTGGTGCACTAAAAAGATTGACAGCATGAAATGCCCTTTTGTTCTATCCTGAAAAGAAAGAAATAGTTTCAGCCGCGCTATCATCGCATGAAACATTAGTCTGTATAATGCCTGAGCTTTCTGTGGAATACTATATTTGGTCTCACCATCTCATAGGCTGACAAAAACATGAAAACCTTGTCCATACTGAAGTATATCCGCACTTCAATATATTTTTTCTTGCGGTGCGGGTTAGAATCACGTCGCTATACCCTGCATGATATGTGAGTTTTCAGGACATGTTGTATACATACTTTTGGAATTTCTCACTGTATCTGCCTTCAACATTTGTATGATGACTGCTCACTACCTGTAGTTAGACAAGTAAGATTTGAAATTCTACTTCAAAAAGTTGCCAATTAAAGTCATCAATGACTCTGATCAAAAATTGTACAGCTTTCATGAAGAGAATCTGTGCACTTGCTAATTGCTACAGCCATGATGGGGTATATGTCTGATGGTTTGTTCAGCTGTCGCTATAGTGCTATCTTGGAATTCTTCTAACACCCTCGCAATATTTGATTATATTACCATCAATTGATTGTCAATGAGGCCCACTGCACTCCTGTATCCATTGATAGCAGCATTGATCTGAATGTTCTACTGGACTTCTGCACAGTAATGTTTCTATAGCGGGTATATTACTTTTGTTAATGGTCGACATTGCATTGGTGTGGGCTATAAGGGCATTAAACAGTGTTAAGGTATTAAAGATATTAAATATTGATTTAAAATGTTATTATTTAGAATATTTCTTAGACAAATTTAAAATAAACATTATTTGATACCAGCTGAACTTTTTCTCTATAGAGAAAGTATAGGTCCATATGTATTCCCTCTATATTGAAGAATTTTATTATAATTGGTAAATTATAAATGTTTAATAAATTATAACAGTTTGCAAATATTAAAAAATAACAATTACTTGAAATAATCTGCAAAAAAGATTAAGTTTTTCTCTTGAATAATAAATAGTTGTGGATAGTTATTTTCTTATATAAGGGTGTAACTATTTTATAGAGTGTATTAATTTATTAATGAAACTGTCGACAAAACAAAAATAACTCTCACCATCTACATATAAACGACGTTCTCCACGAGGTTCCAAAGAATGCTTAATGTGTCTCCAACTTGACCCTCCATTTCCTTGTCGCATACGTGGAGGTCCAAACTGAGGGAAGTTTGGCTGGGGAGCCCTACGACTGTATTCAAGATAGGCTTTGTGGTAATCATCGTATCCGGGAGATTGAAAGCCATAGTGAAGGTGCGGTGGCATGTGCTGCGCGTATAGTTTGGGAAAATATCATAGCAGTCATGAGCTCGTAGTGATCTTGATGGAATTCCAAAATAAAATTTAATGTTTTGGAAAAGATTTTGAAAAATTATTTATTACTATAATATTGTAATTTTTTTAATATTAAAATTAATAATTATATGTTGTTTTTCGGAATTATTTCAACACATTGAGATACTTCTATAATAAGTTATATAAAATATGTTAATTTTTCTTAATTTTAGCAGTACCATTTGCTTTTAGAAGTCATAGCTATTTAGCCTGAGAGGGGATGAAATTGACCTACCAGCATTTAACCTGTACTGGTTAAATATTCCATGTATAAATTTAATACATGATGGTATAATTTTTCAAGGAGATTATAAATAAATATATCGTATTTTTTATAATCATGCGATAGCTATCTGTTTATTTAGTGACAGCAATGGGATAATTCTAAAGAATTAGATTGGAGGGAAACGGGTAAATAAATGTTTTAAAAGACTGTATTTTTCTACCTTTTTTAATCAGTGTATGACATCATACTTGTTATCAGTAAACACGAAAAAAATTATTTAATTAAATATTATAAAAGATAAATTAGACGATTATATATTTCGAATAATTTCCTTAAACAATAAAAAAATTAATAAAAGCATTATAAACATATGAACTCACATTTCAAATATGTGAATTTTTTAAAATTCAAACAAAGTGATTATATATATTGGTAAAAAAATTAGAATTTGTATCCTGATTAATTATTAGCATATAATTAATAATGTTAGCAAATTCTTACAGTAAAAGAACATTTGGTATTTTTGGGTTTACTGTAATGTTCTGCCATGGCTGACATCTGAAAATCGCCTTTGTGAATGGTTGTAGGCTATTGTATTCCTATATATTTATAATTACAAATAAAACAAATAAATTTGTATATAACGTTTTTCTTTTTGCAGAATCAGTAAAATAGGTTACCGTTTTTAGTTGTGGCTGTAATTATGAGGATATTCATTTGTCATGCAATTTTTTAAAACAATTTTTTAAATATTTTTTTAAAACAATTTGGCATGTAGTTTGGTTCCTGATGTAAAAATATATAAAGTGGACTATGTCAAAGAATTTCTTTAACTTCGTTCGAGTATTAGGCATTTAATACATGGAACTTTTGAAATACAACTATTTTCAAGTTTTCATTTAAAAGAATGTGCGGTTAATTATGTTTAAATTTGGAGTAAATGGAATCATAATGTTCACCTGTTTTTCTCAATAAAATTGGTTTAGTTATAAAAGATGGCATGCAGGTGATGATTGTTTGTTTGTTTTTACTCTAAAATGTTAAGAGATCTATTTAAAACATTAGACAAAAGAAAAGGTATAATGTCAACACAAGGTAAATTATAGTTTTAAAATTGAAAATATTGTTTCATGTTTGTATTTTCTTCCATGTTGGCTTGATATTTGTTTTTGTTAATATTAATCTCATTGTGATTTGGTTTTTTAATTAATTAATTAACAGATATACCCGTATTATAGATGAGATGGAATGGAGGTTGTCATCTCTGTTGGTATTTCGACGCGAGAGATGTCAACACGCTACCTTCAGAGATATGGACATATTCTACCACAAGGAGCTAAACATGCTACCTTCAGAGATATGGGCATATTCTACCACAAGAAGCTATATAGACATGCTACCTTCAGAGATATGGCATATTCTACCACAAGGAGCTAGACGTCCTTCAGGGGCATTAAATCAAATTCAAAATAAAACTCGCTTTGATAGAATAAAACATGATATCATACTAATAATCAATAGACGACGATGTGCTAGATAATTTTGTTTAAAAAACCACATTCTTCTTGTCAAAAAGGCAATGTTTGTTTATGTAAAGACCGTTGTAAGTATTATCATAGCACTGATTAAAATGTTCTCTCCCTCTTTTGGCACCACTACATCTTTGTTCTCGGGTCAAAAGCACTTCCCCTCCCCCCTCTCATATGCAACTGATTATATATAAGCCTATAATATATGATAACATTTAGAATAATATTGTAAACTTTTGATAGGTCAGAAGGAATGATTGAAATATAATGAAATCCAAAAGAAAGTAAAAGAAATATTTTAGGATAATAGGGTTAAAAACCATTAAGAAAAGTGCTAGTAACTATTGTTCGACCGATATTTTACAGTAGGCCTGTACCCGAAATATTAGTCATTTTAAAATTGATTTTAAAAATTAATCGAATCTACAGTTTTTTATAAAGCATATATCCTATTTTGATTTATTCACATTTTTACTTATTTTAGCATATATGCAACCTATATTTTTATATTTTCTATATTTATAATATTCACTCTGGATAACTAAAAAGTAAAAATAATAGATTCGGTCAAAATTTCATTTTTTCAATTGGCCAGTAATAGCCTAGGTATAATAGGCTATATCCTTTTCATACGATTCTACAATCATTTAAAAAATAGTTTTGCACAACTATTAGGAAGCTTAAGCTTAAGGTTAATTAAGTTTTTGTGTTTGGAAACACATAAATAAATAAATAAATAAAAATGTAGATTTTTATTTTGCTTATAATATGGATTTTTTTCTATATAGACTATAATATAGAACTCACTCAATTTAATAAAATTGTGGTAGGCTACTTAGTAGGCTATATCAACACTAAATAAATTATCTGAACATGACATTTTTGGCCTGTTATACAGCGAGTTTATTTGGATACTGAATATCACAATTTTGTTAAATTAATATCAAAAATACGCAAGCATATTTACATAATTAATGTAAAAATACGTTAAATCAGTGGATTGCTTGGTTTATAAAATGTTCAATAATTGGTTATTTAGTTCTCAACGGTGAATTGTTTAGCATTTAGATTTGTTAATAACATAAATTTATCATTTTACCTCATTATAGGCGAGACCAATAGTTTGCGCATTGTCGTAAAGATAATTGGATTCGAGTCCCGGAGGTGAAGGTGGACCTGTACTCCCGTAGAGATTGCAGCCCCGCCAAATGTGCATCGAACCGTAACTTGTGCGGCTGTGATTTAAAAAAGTATTAATTTTTTTATTAATCTATTGTCTGATCCTAAAAATGTATTGCGCATAATATAATTTATCACAAATTCATAAATCAAATATTTCCAAGAATTATATTATTACTTAATTAATTACCATAGCAGTTTATTACGAACATATGAGCTGTGTTGAAATCATTATGTCAAGTTTAGTGAGTGAATATACAATACACCAAAATTAGTTTCATATGATGTATATATTATAGTACAAATGTGATATTTGTGTCAAACATATGAAAAATTATAGTATTTGATAAATTAAGGGAACATATATAAATTGAGCGCTGAAAATAAGCTGATTCATATTTATTAAATTTGTTCAGTAACGTGCATTAGTAATATATGCTAACTGTTTTATCGGCATAATAGTTTTCTTTTAAAATTAAAAATATATATATATATATTAAATGTTTTGTTAATTGGTCACATTATGTGTATTTGGTCCCAATTTCTATAAGGAGCTACAATGGTTTTGGCGGATTTCATCTATTTTAAGATAACAAACAACCTAATTTAAATAAATTATAATAATATAGCTTCAGGTAAAATTCAGTCCCAAATATAAAGTAACTCAGAGGATATAAAGGGTTCTCATATATTGGCTCACAAACTATTAACCATATGTGTCAAATTAAGTAAGTAGACCTATAATTATGTCGATCCTAATTAACATTCTATAGTTTGTTATGCATTTCATCTACAAAAATGTCTCTATCGCTATTATTGCAAGTGACCATTGTCAAAACGGTCCCTAAGTTGGTCCTCATTTCATTTGTAGGTATAAAATCTTGCCAAGTAAGATTTTTAGAGACTCTATATATCATGGTGGACCTATAATTATGTCTATCATATACTGTTATATTATTTTGATTTTTTTCCAGTAGTTTTAGTAATATATATTTATATATAAATATATTATAGTACTAAAACTACGACAAAAAGCTCTCTTCAAATAGAAGTAACCTATACGTAAAACAATCAGATGGCAACGGTAGAATTCAATACTTAATGCTATAAAAATATCAATATATCTAGGATATATAATATGGCATTATAAGAAATTACAGAAAAAGAGGGTTCTTTTGTCGGACATATTTTGTTCAAATATTGTTCCAGCCACCTGACTATAAAAATACTGATTTTCATGAATTTGAAACAAAAGCATATCACACTTATCACAATAACACTTAATATCACAAATATCACACTCCACGGAAAAAATATGACATTCAGTGTTATATTTTAATAAAAATTGAAATCTCGTTCTACTTATATACTGTAAAACAATTTAACTTAATTTAATCTTTGCTAATCATTATATCTATAATAAATTAGTGCATTCAACATAATTTTAATGGTAATGTTTATGGCAATACAACTAAAAAGGGCTTAGTTATTTTTAGGAAAGTTACACATTTTCTGAAATATTAGAAAGTTCTACGCAGGGAATACTTCGTTAAAACTACGTTAAAAAATAACACATTTTTTTTCTTTTCTTTTTTATAATCAATTGAAAAACAAGTTTTGGTCGAGGTACACTTATTTCACTGGAATGACACAGATAATAAAATTATGATTAAGTTGGTTTAATTATATTATATAATTTGTAAATACAATGCTTACCTCATTCTAGGGGGCTTTGTCATTGCACATAATCGATGCGCTTTTCGTTGATAATCAAGAGACATGTTCTATTCTCCTATTTTACTATAACAATTTGTAGATAAATCTTCACGGAAATCAATATAATAATATGCCTTCCCTACAGCTGTAAACACATCTAATACGATGGCATCACAGTATTGTGTCTGGTTGTCAGGTTGTCACGATTGCCGGATTAGTTTCATAATGAAATAAGAACTATATACTCACTCACCTAAGTAACCAGAATATTCAAGTTGTATATAGCTCTATACCAGAACAACTGCGTACAGTCAATAACGATAATATAAGCTTTATGTGCAAAAGCAATCACCCCATTTAACTTTTATTAAATTATTTACTCTCTATCAGTATCAGTATATGTTTCAATAAAATATAAACAGCATCAGTATGTTTCAATAATTAAGTTGTAGTATAATACTACAACTTAATTATACAACTTAATTATACAACTTAATACTGATACTGTTTATATTTTATTGAAACATATAGTCTACTGATACTGATAGAGAGTAAATAATTTAATAAAAGTTAATTGGCCTGGGGTGATACCTATATTATATATTATATATTATATATTATTATAGGCCTATAATTATTATATAATATAATAATTAATTATTTTAATAATTAATGGTTATTAAATATTCAATTAGATAACATATAAATATAGTAAATTTTTTTATTTATAATATAATATTTAAATTATTATTAATTTAAGAATAACATACGGCATATATAAAATAAATAATAATCTAGGTATATGATAAGACACAGAAGACATATATATAATTTCTATGAAAAGTAACTGTGTTATATTATAGGCCTAGGTGCCATATCAAATATAAATTAATTTAAAATACATAATACTGACGAAATCCAATAAAATCAAAAGCGTTCTATATATAGTAAAGTATTTTAAGAAGTCAAAGTATGCATTATATAAATAGAAATTTATTATGTTATGAAATATGATGCCTACTATAGGCTACAAAAAGTAACGTTCAAACCGCATCATAGCTAGAAGTAGACCTATAGTTTAGTGACAATTAATAATTATGATGGTATATGACAATTCAATGTTTTCCATATGTAAAGATCTTACATATAAACGCTATATTGACAAGATGTTACTAACTAGTACAATCTGCAGTTCGCAGAAAAAACAATTAGAAATGAAAAAATAAATAATAAAATATTTTTTGAATGGAATCTACCTGAAATGATTGAAAAATAGTGTGCCGGTGTAAATATAAAAATCGTAACTGAAACATGTTTTGATGAGATATAATAGATTCTAAACAGAATTGTTTACAATTGTTATGAGCTGATGGACGAAAAATAAAAACATAATCGGCCTATGTATTGGCCGGCATCGATCAACTATTTAATAATTAAAGTTATATTTTTTCCCCCGTCAACTTTTACACCATTTTATATAGACACTTTTTTACTAATTATTATTAGCATATAGTACTTAAGTTTCAAGACATGTTAACTAGTCGGGATTATGATTTGAATTGGTCAATAAATTTCGAATAAATTACTAACAAAAATCACGCCAGTAAAGCACAAATGTTTTATGATGTCTAAATATGCTTATACAAATAGCAGCACAAATATAAGCGATTCATAGAAAATAAAACATTAAAATTATCGAAAACAACAACCTAGCTCCAATTCTTCACATCAATATCCACTATTTCTACTGTGCCAATAGGCCAGTGCTTATAGCATATATATATTCATATTTTAGATCTAGGATAGCAGGATTCCATTTTAGGTGAGGCGGAAGATATGGCGGCCGACGTGGTCCATAACGAAATAGATGGATATGTCTGGACGTATCCAATTATAAGGTGAATAGGTTGGATATCTGTGGAAAGGTTGGATATGTGTTGAGGTGGATATAGGTTGGATATGTGTTGTTAAGGTGGATAGGTTGGATAATGTGTTGAGGTGGATATATTGGATATAGGTGGATATGTTAGATATAGGTGGATATGTTAGATATAGGTGGATATGTTGGATATATAAGTAGATATGTTGGATATTTGGCGAGGTGGATTAAAAATTGGATATGTGTCGAGGTGGATAGGTTGGATATGTGTTTCATATATATATATGTGTTTTAAAATAATGAACGAGAAAAATATTATATTTGTATTTTATTGTTAGTAATCAATAGTTGTTCAAATAAAACAGAAAATATAAATTGTGAAAGATTGTTACCACCGCGCGCGCGTTTAACAAAATGAATATAGATACAGCTGTATGTTTTCGTTTTCTATATACTATTTATATATGTAGGCCTATATTTTTATTATAAATTATAATCAATTTATATTTCAGCTCTATTTCAGCACTATTATACCTGACATATTCTTATATCAAAAATGGAGAAAGCATAATATTATACACTATAAGATATATATGTTAGTAGTATAGGAAGGTCGATTTGACAACACAACTTGAACTTTTAACCTTTGGCCATACCCCCCAGTAATATATATATATTTATTTACTATCAGGATCATTATGGATCATAAGTGACCCCAAATCTTTCATTGGCTATAACTTTTTAGGGCAGTATAACATATAACAAGCGAAGTTGGTATGATGACTCATAAATATCAGATAAATATTTTTATACTACTTACAAATATTAGTATGAATACTTACATAGTACTCTCTCATAGGTCTATCTTGTAGTTTTCTCTGAAAGCACTCTCCTAGTACTCTCTCATACTACTTTATCATAATATTCTCATTGTACTCCCTCATAGTACTCTCTCATATTACTCTCATAGTACTCTATCTCAGTACTCTGTCATAGTACTCTCTCAGTACTTTATCTTAGTACTCTTTATAGTACTCCCTCATATTTTTCTCTGAAAACACTCCAATAGTTCTCTCTCATAATATTTTCTCATGGTATACTTTATCATAATACTCTCATAGTACTCTCTCATAGTACTTTCAGTACTCTCTCATAGTACTTTCAGTACTCTCTCATAGTACTCCCTCATAGTACTCTCTCATAGTACTCTCTTATGACACTCTCTCATAGTACTGTCATAATACTCACTCATAGTACACTCTTATAACACTCTCGTTGTACTCTCTCATAGTACTTTCTCATAGTACTTTCTTATATATAACACTTTCATAGTACTCACTCATAGCTCTCATTTACATATTTTAAAATAAAAAAGAGTGACACAATACTAGTGAATAAGTAGTATGGTGTGGCTATTTTTGTTTTAAACGTTTATGCCGCCAACGGACAATCCGGCAATGCGTACGGAAGAAGCCGACGGCGGTAATCCTGCTGATACCGCCGAAGGATCGTCAGCTAATTTTTCACCGGGATCTACCTCGCGACATATATATCCAACCTATCCACCTCGCCACATATCCAACATATCTACCTAGACACATATTCAACATATACTGTATCTACCTTGACACAAATCCAAACTATCCGCACCTATATAGGCAACATATATGTAACTATCCATCTATATGGCAACATATGTAACTATCCACATATATATATTGTATATTCACAGCTATATCCAACCTATATATATCCACTTTACAACGTATCTAACCTATCCGCACAGCTATCCCCGCCTATCCAGCTTACATTATATCTAACCTAGCTTACAACATATCTAACCCATCCAGCTTACAACATAACTAACCTGTCCAGCTTACAACATACATATCTAACCTATCCAGCTTACAACATATCTAACCTATCCAGCTTACAACATATCTACCCCATCCAGCTTACAACATATATCTAACCTATCCAGCTTACAACAAATCTAACCTAATTCCAGCTTACAACATTTCTAACCTGGCCAGTTTACAACATATCTAACCTATTCACAGCTATCCAACCTATTCAGCTTACAATTACATATCTAACCTATTCACAGCTATCCAACCTATTCAGCTTACAATTACATATCTAACCTATTCACAGCTATCCAACCTATTCAGCTTACAATTACATATCTAACCTATTCACAGCTATCCAACCTATTCAGCTTACAATTACATATCTAACCTATTCACAGCTATCCAAC